>JABSTN010000083.1:0-81402 GCA_013759125.1 Fusarium sp. NRRL 53293 | reverse complement strand
ATGGGACTCGACAGCGCCGATCCTATATATGTCATGTCAGGGCCCGTTGTCAGGATGTAACCCCAGGACCATGCCGATCATTCATTCATGACTCCGCCGAAAGGCATCCATTCCTTTCTTCTGAATCATCTCATCTTTTCTCCAGAAATAATTAAGACACCATGTTCGGCTCTGGCAAAGCAGCCTCGGACAATGGTAGCAGCAAGGACGAGATAGTCCTGCTGCCAGTCCAAGCAAAGTCCGGCATCCTCCGCGTCACAGAGATCGAGACAAAAGTACACGATCCAAACCACCCGAACAACCCTTCCATTCCAGATCTCCCGACGTTTGACCTACCAGACAATCACCCTAATAAAAATGCCATCGAGGTACTATGGCTTCCCCGCGGGTCGCACAGCTCCGACGACACGGGCGAGAAAGTCCGTCGCGCACTGAACAATGAGAAGGAGATGACCATCCTGGGATGCTGCAAGCAATTCCCCAAAGCCATCTTCTGGTCCCTGCTGCTCTTCCTCACTGTTGTTATGGAGGGGTACGACAAGAGTCTTGTCGCTGGATTTGTCGCATTTCCTGCGTTTCGACGACGATATGGCGAGGAGTTTGATACGCCGAATGGACCGATTTATGAGATCTCGCCGTTATGGCAGACGTCGCTTCAGATCTCGGCTATTGCATGCGAGGTCCTTGGCCTGTTGCTTCACGGTTGGGTAACGTATAGCATTGGCTATAAGAAGATGATGTTGATTAGTCTTGCTTGGATGTGTCTTGCTGTCTTCCCAGCGTTCTTTGCTCACGACATCGGTGTGTTGGTGGCTTCTCAGGCTCTTTGTGGTATGTCCATGTCTCTCACTCATCTCACTCTCACCCTTCACCCTTCACCCTCTCATCTCAATGATCATTCACTTTGATACACAAGACTAACTATCACTCAGGTATCTCATGGGGTGTCATCCAAACACTCGCAGCTACATACGCCGCCGAGGTTGTCCCCTCAGCCATCCGTGCCTGTCTCCTCAGCATGACCAACATGTGCTGGGTCATCGGTCAACTTCTCGGCACTGGTATCCTCAAGTCTCTTGTCCACAATAACTCAGAGTGGTCTTACCGTATCCCCTTTGCCCTCCAATGGGCCTTCGCCATCCCTCTCCTCATCGGCATCTTCTTTGCCCCCGAAAGTCCATGGTGGCTCATCCGTCGTGAGCGCAAGGTCGAAGCTCGTCATGCTTTACAGCGCTTGACTAAGCAGTCCCAGCTCGATATCGACGACACCATTGCTGTCATGGAGCATACTAATCGCATTGAACGTAAGCTCAACTACGGCGGCTCGAGCTACCTTGACTTGTTCAAGGGTGCCAACCTTCGACGAACTGAGATTTGCTGCATGGTTTGGTCTGTCCAGGCTCTTTGCGGTTGGATCTTGACTGGCTACGCTCCTTACTTCCTTGAGCAGGCCGGCTTTGACTCGTCCAAGTCCTTCAGTATGTCCACTGGCATGTATGGCATGGCCTTGGTTGGAGGCATGATCTCTTGGTTTCTTCTATCTCATATCGGTCGACGCAAGTTGTATCTCACTGGTCTTGTCGCTGCTGTCGTCATGCTTACCCTTGGTGGTATTCTCTCAGTCGTTCTCGATGGCCAAAAGGGTCTCAACTGGTCCCTAGGAGCCATTCTCATCACAACAACCTTCTTATACAACCTTAGCATCGGCCCAACATGCTACGTTATCGTCGCCGAGATCCCCTCTACCCGTCTTCGTGTCAAGACTATTGCCCTCGCTCGTGTTGTCTACAACATCTTTATGATCATCAACAACGTCATAGTTCCCCAGATGCTTAACCCTACCGCTTGGAATATGCAGGGAAAGTCATGCTTCGTCTACGCCGGTACAGCTCTCCTTTGTCTCGTCTACTGTTACTTCCGTCTGCCCGAGACCAAGGGTCTATCGTACCTTGAGTTGGATATGTTGTTTGAGAAGGGGGCGCCTACTGCCAAGTTCAAGGAGTTGCAGCAGAGACTTGCGAACTCTGCATACTTGACAGTAGACAGGGCAGAGCGCATGAGGAATGCTTGGCACGGTTGGCTCACATATTCGTAATATTTTCTAGTCATAATATCTATACTTCAAGGAATCTCAATCTTCAAACTTGTACTTCAAACGCTTCCGTGACACCGTATGTTGCATTATATACCCCTTGGAGGCCTAGACTAGACGTCACCGTCTTAATTGCCCCCTGAGCAGTCATCCATTAGCCATAGAGTGATTAGTCGAGGTAAACCTCCTGGTGGATACTGGTGGAAGCAACAGGTAGCTGAGCGCGTTTTTGGTCGGTATGGAACCCGTGACCAATTGGGTGATAGCACTGGTAGAATGGCCTGAATAACAGCCTGATCTGTTTCCATTTTTTGCCTGTCATTTCATCGCCCCAATTATGACTCCCAACTTCCCAAGCGCTTGAGTCATTGGGTACGGAGTCCTGTCCCTTCTGGTTGACGTGGTAAAGTGAGATTAGCCCACGCTCAGCTACGGAATGCCTACCAAGAACAAAGGCGAAAGGGTGGCGTGAATTTCGACCATATATGATCAAGGAATTGCATTCAGAAAACAATAATATGATCAAGTGGCTGTGGACCTTCTAAATGAAGAAGGTTGAGTTCCTGTAATCTTCGCAGCGCTATCACAGTTACACAAGGCATCAATAAAATGGCCTCACCAGTGCCTCACAGAACCAACAACAAAACCGGCTCACTGCATACCAAGTTTGGGCAATTTTAGCCAAGGACCAAAGGATGGCTGTGCGGCTGAATTCGCCAGACCTTAAACGCCGATGACCGTTTGCAGGGTGGCTGCTCAAGAGGTCATATCTTTGGCGAATGAGAATGAGCCTTGTGTTGCACAAAGTCTGCCTCACTGTGTCATGTGGTGCCCAACAACCTGACTCGGTCCCCGAAATCGAAGAAATGAATGCAGCCATTAGCGGACATAGCGCCGCCGCCCCGACAAGTCCAAACTGCGCAGTGCTCCTATTGCTAGTTGAGGCGGTATGTCAGATGCTGGCAATCACAAAGACGGATACCTGCTGGACAACGCCACTATCTTGGTCCGATCAGCCCCGATGTCTCAAACTCGAAGAATCTTGCTTGTATATTTGTATAGCGCGCTCCCCCCCGCTTTTCATGAGGAAGCCTCCAGAAGAAATTGTCGACCATAACAAGATTCGTGCATTCAAGGCCAGAGACAACAGCACAACGAATCAACCCATATCTACTCGAATTAATATCTCGAATCCCCATTTTCACCTCCTCAAAGAGATACTGGCATGCGAAACCACGGGAAATCAGTCGCAGTGCTTGACATGAAGTCAGACAAAGTCCGACCGCTTGACAGAGCTGACGTTGTAGGTAAGGAGCTCGCTGAAACCAGATCGCCATGCTCGTAAACTGACAGACGAAGGATATCCTGCCGTTCAGATTCCCCGACTCAAGAAAAACGTCCCAATCTACATTTCGCGATCGACCGATGAGGAAAAGGAGTTCATTGCGGAAGTCAACCTCTGGAGTATGGGGGTCCGGTACAACCTGAACAGACTGGTCGGGGAGGGACCTCAGCTCTACGTTGTCAATGCATGAGGATGGTCAGCAAGCGCCTATGGCTTGCTGTGTTGATTGCGGGAGAATGTGATTATTTCCAATATTATTTGCAGATTTGGAAGCAGGCTGCGTGCGCCACTTTTGGGTATTTTCGGTCATGCCATGGTTTTTAGACATCTTTCAGGGAGACGGACAATCATTATGTAGCAAATGTAACCTTTCTTTAGCCAGGATTGTTGAAGATAGCAGTTCATCCGACGATGCAAGTCAGCCGGTCAGCTGCACCCTTATCCCGTTTCTATAACCGGTGTAGGCATGATGACAGCCTTGATGTGGCAAACCTGTTAGAACACGAGACCCATGCGCCCGAAAAGTGCAAATCACATTGCCACAAGCAATGATCTCCGTCATTTACGCCATGAGACTCGAGCTGAAAGTCAATTGCAGATGCGCTGAAAGTCTCTACCCCAATAAGTCCAATAAAATGAAATGAAATAAGAAAGAGAGGTCAGGCGAGTGGACTGATGGAGGCTGGGTACGGAATTATTGGGCGAGGGCGGTAACACAGCAGCCAATATTTGAAGCCATGCGCCGACCGCGCGCATAATGCTACAGTGGCTTTGGCCAGCGCCTAAGTTCCCTTCTGAATCTTCCAGACATCCACTGGAAGGCATTTTTCGGGAGAAAAGATAACAGGTTCGATCTTGTATAGATTCAACTTGATCATCAGAACAAGCGTCAGCTTCTTTTTCTTTGGCAGTACTACAGTCACTCGCCCTTGGTAAATGTCTTTCTAGAATAATCTTGACACAAAAAAATGTAGAGTCTAAGGCTGCGGAGGCTCCGAGTCCCTCCACATTTGTAAGAACGAGCATGGGACTATTGCCCTTGGCAACAACCATGGGGGTGATATCACAGTTACACGAGCTGGGTGGTTTCTGCAGCAGGCTGTCCAGCACACCACAAAATTTCCGATTTCGTAGGGGTCGAAGAGCCTCGTTCAGCAAGGCATAAAATGATCCCATGGGCTCGGCGCAATGTTATCTCCCATTCTGTTATCAGACACTAGGCTCTTCCAGTCACTACATTTCATCGTTCCCCTTTTCAAAATTGCAGATAACTCAGTCGAAATGACTACTCCGTCTTCTGAAGACTCTGGTACATTGCAGCACCAAGTCAGTGGAGCAAGTAGTGCCGAATTTGACCCTTCGGTTCCTATTCGCGGACCTGAGCACATCTCATACGAAGAAAAACCATGGGCCAATAAAACAATCCTGTCATTCGGTAAGAAAGTATTTTCATTGTTTGAACCCCTTCCTTTAATAACGATACCATTTTAGATGGTGGTGGTGTTCGCGGCTACGCAAGTCTGCTGGTGCTTAAACGCATCATGGTTCGAATTCGGGAATTAGAACTTGGCCACAAAGAGTACCGAGCCCCCAGCAGCGACTTCTACCGTTGGAATGGAGCACCTGAGGAGAATGTCGTAGGAGGCAACCCAGAGCCAGACCGAGTTGATAAGTATCTTCCGTGCCACTACTTCGATTATATTGCTGGAACTTCAACAGGGGGGTAAGGAGTCCCGCAACATTCTGTCCAGTATCTAACACTAAATCTACTTAGCCTGAGTAGCATCATGCTAGGAAGACTTCGTATGTCTGTTGACCAAGCAATGGACACATACAAGTCCTTCGGAAACGCCGTTTTTGGGAAACCTAGGGTCTTCCACGAGCGTAGATTCCTTTATCCCCGAGCAAAATTCTCAAGTCGCAAGACACGTGCAGAATATCAGAAGATCATCTACGAGGCCCTTCAACGAGAAAAGGTCTGTTTTTATAGTGAGGCAGAAGTTGAGCCATTGAAGTACAGAGAAGACCGAACCAGAACGTAAAGTCCCCGATTACCTGTATAGCTTGACTCTTTCTGGTCTACTAACGCTGACAAATAGTATCGCCATCTCATGGTCTATAAAGAAAGACGGTGGTGTCAGTAAAGAGTTTGTCTGGAGAAGCTACGACAATGAGCCTAGTCCCAAGGAACCTAGGACTAATCAGTGGAATCCATCCAATGCGGGGCCGGCTCATACAACTGCCATCTGGGAGGTTGCTCGTGCAACGACAGCTGCACCGGGGTACTTCGAGTCCATCAAGATTATAGGCAGAAAGTTCCTTGACGGTGGTATGGCAGCCAACAACCCCTCATTAATTGCCCTCAAAGAAATTCATAACCTTCACGACGTAATTCCAGACCTCTTCGTCAGCATTGGAACTGGTTTGAAGCCTTGCCCAGATGATCAGAGTAATGGCGTACCAGACGTAGCCAATGGCCACACCAGCGCTTCGAGAAGAGATACAATCAGAGATGGCGGTAGACGCAAACAGTTCGTGAACAAGTGGTGGGAAATAACCAAAAATGTGAAGAGCTGGATGACTGACACCGAGGGATTGAACGGGTATGAAGGATGGCGAGATCGCTGCAATTTGATCAAATTGACAGATTCATACAGACTCAATGTTGAAGGCGATCTTCACACCATACCTCTCGATGACTGGCGTCCGCGAAACACTGGAGAAGATACCCTCAGCTTTATTGAAGAACAAACGAGGCAATATCTCACTGAGACCACAGTTGTGGATTGGATCAACTCCATCGCGATTAAAGCAGTCGAAATAAGGCGTCAACGCGCTGCGACTGAGCAGTGGGAGCGATTTGCAGTGGATGTGATTTATTGCTGCAGAGATTGTGAGAACAAGAAGTATGACACCAGGGCGCAGTTAAGAGAGCATCTGCAAAAAGGAACCGCACATAGAAGGGAAAGGATCACTGATGGGAAGCAGCTTGAGGAGAGACTCAACGGTTCTAGGACCTTTAAGCCTAAGAGAACAGTTGAAACAAGGAGGTGAGGCCATAGTCTGGTGACCCTGGGTCTCCCAGCGAGGTCGCTTCAACTGAAGGTGACTAAGTACAAACGTGGAGGAAGATATCATGTATATAAAGCTTTGGATTTCTATAATGCTTGAACTCGCTCATTTATGCTAATGATTCTTCTTGGTTATGCCATTCCTTCCTTTCAAGTCTTTAAGCAGTCGAATCGCCTTGATTGACAACAACATGTGCTCTTTTCTCTCCTTGGGAATAATAGCGCACTGCAATACACAAGGTTCTGATGAGCAGCTGGCAGTTCTGCACATAAGGTCCAGTGAAGTAAATATCCGGGTTTCCATGGATGCGGCTATGTAACGTGGCTAGTTGGCCAATGTTGTTAAAAACCGCAAAGACCAAAGAGTGGCAGATATCCGCATCCGAGAACGACTTGATATCCCGCACGGGATTTTCCGCCTCTTCAGTCTCAGCATCAGGTCTATGCTCCAAGCTGAAGGCTTTACAGAAAGTTGAAGCAACAGCTGTCATCTTCATACCGATTCTGTTGTAATCCATTCCATAAATGTCACCAATCAGTTTATCGACATTGGCGTTGTTACCCTTCTCAGCTTGTTCAAGCATATCGTCATATGTGCGGGCTCTCGTGAGTAGAAAGAGTAAGCCGCATAATGCTGATCCGCCGAATGAAGAGCCCGAGATACGCTGGCATTGGTTGTTTTCTGAGACTTGGAAAAATGATACGCCTGAGCCGATGTTGACGAGGAGATAAGGGTGAGATTTTGGTGCTGATGAGGGGACGATGACTTCGTCGGTGAAGGTGTAGATTTCGCAACTTGGTCCTGGAATAGGTGGACGATTGTCTGGCTGGTTAGTAGTTCGTCGAGTATGATAGAGCAGGGAGTAGTACCATGACTTGATCCGTCAATCCCATCTGATAAATGGCTGCCGTTCAAAGGATTGACGAGATATTGGAGCTCTGCATCTCTTACGTGATCTTCGCTTGTCGTCATGATTTGTCATAGAATTTCTCATGAGACAAGTTGAATAGATGATATAAATGAGCTCTGAAGAAAGCCGGGGTATGTCTTGTCAAGAAACTGTGAGAAGTTCGTGATATTGTCGTTGAAATGCGGTGACTAAATGAGACTAGTGTTGTTTTGGATTGGTAAAGGAGGGAGGTTTTGATGAATTTTCACGTCAATCTTACAGCCGAGGGATCGTCGAGTATCCACTACTGGACTTTCCTACCAATCATGTTTGTAAGAGGCCATCTGATAAGATAAGATTCCTTCACTGCGCTACGGAGTCAAGGGGATGCAATAAAACTTAGGGCCTCTATCCTAGGTGACAAAAAGCCTTAGGTAAACTTATGTAAATTTAGTAGAACTTAGACTAAGTATTTTTAGCGCCTTAGTTTAACGTCAGAAGTCTTCTTATACCCCGAGGGGAGTATACGTATCTCAAGGCTGCTTCAAATGAGGCGGGTAACAAAGTAGTAAAGGTGTTGCACCGCGTATACCATGCTGCTTTTAGTGCCTTATTAATCATGGGATACACGATAAATGCAGAGTTATGCAATAAGCTGTTGGTTCTGCAAGCGAAGATTAATGTGGGGTTATCATATGATCAAAATGTCTCTTTGCGCCGTGTCCACTTTGCTTTATAATTCACACAATATCAATTTCATTGGAATATTCAAGCCATGACTTCTCCGGTGAACCATAAGCCTTTCATACTTACTCTTCCTCCAGAGATTCAGAGCCAGATAATATCTCTTGTTGCCGACTCGACTGATTTCAAATCCGTTCATTCACTTCTGTTTTCGTGCAAACAACTCTACGCAATTGCACTGCCTTTCTCAGTCCAAACATTCTGCGACGTCCCAAGAGCTGAAGAGCCGAAGGAAGGCTCTGTAGTTCGCTCCCGCATTGTGCAGTTTCTTTCATACGTCTCAATCATCAAGCCAGAGCTCGCCCGATACGTTCGCACGATCAGACTGTATGATTGGCTGACAGATACCTATCGCCGTGGTACGGTTCATATCGACGTCAATGATATGATTTTTCTATAAGCAAATGATTTCGAAGATATATTCCGAGAAGTTAGGATATCATACGACTCGGCGTGACGAATGGATTAGGGCTCTGGAAAATGGAATGGAAAAGGCAGCAGTGGGTCTTCTACTTGCTGTCTGCACAGAGATCAAAACTTTGACATATGGCTACCCTCGAGATCCAAGTTGCTTCAGTAACATTCTAGTAGCTGCTACCGGAGCCTTCAGAATAAGACATGTCGAACACCCTCCCTGCCAGTTGCTAACCAAGTTAGCGAATGTGAGGCATGAGGCGGAAGCTAGCTGGGAAGGACGTCACCCGTTTTATAACCACGCACAATGGCTTTTTCGTATTCCTAGTATTCGGTCGTACGAATGCGATGGAGCAAGTAGCCATCAAATGGACGAGTTTGACATACACCTATTGGATGAAGGATGCTCGAACGTTGAATCAATCATCCTACGAAATAGTTGGTGCGTACTCCGAGCCATTCGCTCTTTGATAGGGGGATGCAAGGATCTTAGGAAGTTCACCTACGCATGTGACTTTAAGAAATGGGATGACAGTGACGAGTTCGAAACAGATGCTCGGGACATCATGGAAGCTCTTTTGCCCCATAAAGACAACTTGGAACTCCTTCATCTTGATTTCGCTGAAGCAGCTCGCACTAGCTGTTGCCACCCCGGACCACGAGAACGACTGTACATGGGTGTTGAGCTGCGACAGATGCACAAATTGAAACGCCTTATTTTAGGGTCTCAGAACATATGCGGACTTCTAGCGAATGGTACAGTGTATCATTACACGATGGACGCATCTATTCAGGCTCCAAGAGTTGTTGAATGTATTCCAGAGTACTTGGAGTACCTTGAGATTCACAGCTGTGGAAGGAACATCCTCAATCAGCTCGAGGAGTTTCTTGACACTCTGGCCGATCCAGGTCGGATCCCCAACTTGAAATCTGTCAAATTTACATTCAACAAGAAATGGGTGAAAGAAGAAGAGATAAAGAGCCTTGCTACGAGTAGAGATGGTCTAGTACTGGAGGTTATTCGGTGTCGGTGATAATAAGAACAGTTGAGCAGATGGGCGGAGGACCCGTGAGAGCATAGCAGACACATTGCGAATTACTGGAAAGGCAGCTTACTCTAGTCATATGCTGCATCTGAATGAAGATTATTGACGCTCGAGAGATTTTTAGATGCCGATCTTGATGCGTAGTCTACTCTAAGTTCGGCATACAAAGACCTTCGACCTTGCCAATGATATATATCCTCAGCTCAAAGGACTGCCTAGCCCTGAACCGTCACTTTGCTGCATTCCTTATCTGATGTGACAACTTGGTAGAATCAGGGATCCAGCAGGGGCAGAAATACTAGTCGCAATTAGAAGACAGATTATATTTCTGATTTAAACTAGTCCAGTACCACTTAATTTTATCATAGAGCTTAGAATATCCTCGTATTTTCGGCGCCTCAAAATAGGCCAATGTGTGTGAGACTTGGGATGCTGGATTGGTTCATCCCGGCTATTCGGCACTCAAAGAGTGAGTCGTATGAAATATCAGACAACTGGAGCAGGGAACTTTACTTTCAGCTACCTAGCTTGGAAAAGGCCGAAATTATGTTTTAGGCCAACAACCAACAAGCCAATTGAGAGCTGAAATCGGAGTTCACCTGGCCCGCTGTCTGTCGTCAGCAGTAAACTCCTCTTAAGGCGGACAAGCCCCTTTGTTCAGCAAAGAATTTAGACAATTGAAATGATTTACCATTCTTGGAGCCAGACTCCGGTAGAAGAAAATGCGCCCAACCTCGCCTTATCATCAAGTGGGCGAGCTCTCACTTATTTGCTCCCAGAGTTGGGGTCGTGGTTCTCCTAATCGTTTGGACCAAGAGCTATCTTCAGGAGCTGACCCTAACAATCAGTCAGAGAGAGCCCGCGAGTTACTCTCTTCTATCAAGTCACTTTGGGCTGCTCAAGATCCACCGCCACAGTTTGAGCGGTACGGCGAGCAGTTTCAGCCTCCTCTTTACTGTGCTGCCAACACATTCTCCAGCAGGCCAGTGTTCAAGAATGAAAGACTGCAAATGATTGTTTCGCTTCTTCGGCATGGATCCAATCCTTTCTTGGAATTTCCGCAAGCTCTACGCAATCCCAGACATTCCTCTGGAAGCAGAGCGCCGTTCCCCGGTGAAGACCCTCCACGAACTCCACTCGCAGACTACCCCCTTGAAGTCAATAGTCTAGAGTCGTTACAAGAGGAAGATCGTCCGCACTTTTCAGACGATGAGTGGGATGACGAGAAATTAACGCCTGTTTGGGGTGCTCGGAATCTTATATATGCCATCATCGAGGACGGGATTTGGCTCAAGCCTTTGATGGACTATCCCGGCTTTCTGGAATCATTAGACCTTGAACATCGTGATCCTCAAGGACGCACACTCCTGCTCAGCGCGTGCCGAAGTGCAGCTGGGGCCGATATACTTGCTGGAACCGCTTTGGTGGATGTTGATTGGAGAGTAGAAAACGGAGACCCAGGCGAGAAATTTTATCCAAGCTGGGATCGATTCTTGGGGCCGAGTGAGTCAGATTTCTCACAGCCAGGCTCGGAATCTTTGATTGAAGTATTCCTCCGGCTTGGGGCAGACCCTCTCGCGGTAGACAATCAAGGGGAAAACGCGTTGCATCACCTCGTCGTCGAAGTCAGTAATAATCAAGATGCGGAGTTACCCATAGTTCGGCGTTCTTTACGCATCATTTCGTCGAGATATCAGTCTTTGATCGACCAACCTGATCACCATGGAACATACCCTCTACATGCAGCTCTTCGGCGGATGCGCTTCCATCCCTTAGCTGAAAGCCGTTGCTCCGTTGCCATGGCAGAGCCTCTCGGGTGTGTTCAGGATCTTATAAGAGCTGGTGCTGATCCTCGGGCCAAAGACAGAAAGGGCAATATGGCGCTGCATTATTTAGCGGATGGCGATTTGGCTGCCGTCTGGCATGGGTCAGAAAAGCGACAACTGTTCCATGACCTGTTAAAGATCGCGTTTTGCGATGATATAAATATGCGAAACAACGCAGGAAAGACTGTGGCAGAGCTCATATTGGATGATAACGGCCACATGGATGATGAAAAGGCGAGTACCTTTCGCTTGACTAATACGGACGAGGAGCAAGATTGGCAACCTTGGAGCGAAGTCGATGTCGAGGTTCTCAAGGCTCTAGATAAGGCTGGCGTTGATTGGAAGGCCAAGACATCAGAAGGTGGAAACTTGTTACATATCGTTGCAAGATCTGGGCTTGACGAGCGCAGATTAATTTTGAGGAGTCGATATCTGGTGCAAAAGGGAATCGATGCAAAGGAACCAGATGCAGATGGTTGGACAGCGAGGAAGATTGCGGAGCATTACAAGTTGAACAAATTACTGTTCTATGCAGAGCTCGGTAGGCTGGAACAGGGTGAGGTTGAGGCTGAGGATTACTAGAGGACATGAAGAAGATGATCTTCCAGATCGCATCAGTTAGCTTAAGTTTGCAGGCTAGGAAAAATATAAATATGCAAGGATTACTCATGGCCGTGCGTCATGTCAAGAGAATATGTTTGTACTCGGATTTATTCAGCCATATACATTTCACCAACTCCGTTCGAGTCTACCAACGCCCATCCTCGGCCGTATCCTCTCTAACTAAGCTCCTCATGCACCAACTTTCAACAAACCGTTCATAAATAACATCTAAAGACATTCTACTCTCCGGCAGGTATCCTAAGCAGCAACCTCCAAGACACATCGTCCAGCGAGTTGGCCGGTAGCAAGCTTCTTGATCCATTGATCAAGATCTTCAAGCTTGCCTTTGGAAAGAATTGGCTATAGAATGTTAGAATAATGCAATCGGGTTCTTGTCCTGTTTGGCTGTACTTACTCGAACGAGACCTCTAGCGGTGAAGTCAAGTGCCTCCTCAACATCCTTCATACTACCAGTAACACTTCCCACAATCTTCAGTCGGCGAAGAGCAACCGCCATTGGGGGTGCGCCAGCAATAACAGTTGGATCTTGAGGAAGACCAACAGCCACAGCAGTGCCATTGGGACGGAGGTAGTTGGGGGCAGTCTCGTATGCCGCTCGTGTCGCAGCTGTGATAATCACACCGTGGGCGCCGTATTTGGTGATCTTCATAACCTCGGCTGTGATGTCCTTTGTTGTCTTGAAGTCGATGAAGACTTCAGAACCGAGCTTGAGGCATAAATCTCGCTTTTCGTCACCGCCGTCGATAGCGATGACTCGCATGCCCATGGCTTTGGCGTATTGGATGCAGAAATGGCCGAGACCGCCTCCAGCGCCGGGGATAACTAGCCATTGACCTGGCATCACTCCAGATCTCAAAAGTATTAGAATTTTGTATTTTAGCGGGTGTTTCGACTTACCGTTTGCAGGCTGTGTATGCTGTTACGCCCCCGCACATGATCGGTCCCGCCTCCTCTTCAGAAACACCGTCTGGAATTCTTGAAGTATATCTTCCATCCGCAATAACATATTCTTGGAATGTCCCCGCAACGGAGAATCCGCTGTTCGTCTGGTTAGGGCAATGAACTTCATCCGAACCAGACCGGCAAAAGTCGCATTCGCCACAAGTGCTGGCAATCCACTTCACACCAGCCCGATCACCAATCTTCCACCTGTTCTCCATGCCTTGACCAACAGCCACGACATTACCAGCTCCTTCATGCCCGGCGATGCCTTTGGAAGCATCCATCATGCTGACGCCAAAGTCCTTCCACTCATTGTGTAGGAGAGACTTGTCGGAACCGCAGAGGCCAGTCCATGTGATCTTGACGAGAATTTGGCCAGGTCCTGGCTTTTCAACGTCGACTGTGCGGATAGGAGCAGTTGCTTCTGGGCCAAGTCCTTGACGGACTGCTGCTCGTTGTTGAGAAGGAATTGACATTATGAGTTGAAGGTAATGCGAAATCGAAACGGGCTGTTTCAAAGGTTCTGGAGTTGAGATATCTGTAAAGACAGGCGCGAGGATGCTGGCTTTTTATATCATTCGACTATTGATCGGTCCACATCAGGCAACTTTCCATGCGGGCATGATTCCGCAGGATCTTTCGAAGCAGGGCGGAAACAGGGTGATTGTTGGTCTGATGGTGAGGGGTCGAATGAGGTGACACGAAGTGGATCTAACTGTGGCTGTCATCTGCATCTCAACTAGTTGAGTAGCAAATCTGGCAAAGGCCAACGGACAAGAGGAGCTTGTCTGTTTTCGTGATTGCTTTGACTTGTCGCTTTGAAATCATATATGCCCGTTGGCCCGGCATGCATATCGAAGGATCCATGCGGGGAAGTCGAAACGGCAAATGTGATCTTGTTCCGAGCAGGAGATATCACCTGATGGAGGGTACCGAGGAACTCGAGTCAGGAAAAACTAGTCAGAGCGGATGCGAAGGTCTAGGACAAATACCTATTTGAAGATTTGAAGGATCAAATGGCGAGATTGAGTTTATTGTACATCGTCCTTGTCGCTGAAAAGCTCATGGACATGAAACAAACATGCATCATGGTGTCGTACAAACACCACGCTACAGGGATTATGCTTGGCCACAATGATCCTCAACAAAATGTCGGAACCGACAACACTATCGCATGCATCCATATCTCGAGTCAGAGCACAATTCGAGCAAGATCAAAGCTTATTGGCACGTCAGAAGTTCCATGGCCTGATATCTTGCAACAGCGTGGTTGGGGCAAAGAACAGGCGATCTCGACAAGGATCGACGGCCTGAGTGGGGGTTTTCTACGCGGAACAAAATCCGGGGATCACAAGAGATCCGGGGAAATGAGATTGGCCCGAGAGCCCGATCTCTACCTTGTGCTTTCTATTGGCTCACGTTCATTTATAGGATGCACTTTGACGTGGCTACTGTTGTCAAAAACGTGTTGAGGCTCGGTTGTATATCCCCGCTATTACCGTGTTCCGAGACCGAGGCCTCGTTCGGGCCGTTCACTAGCTGCTATGTATTTGTCGCCTGATCTGCGATGCGGTAGATCTTTGGTTATACAAAATGGTAATCTTGAAGATTTTTAGGTGTACTGTAGTGTCTTCTGGTAGACAAAGGGAGAGTTTTACCTCTTTGCTGTTGCATTTCATTGCTGATATGAACGCTTGACGCAAGTCCTCTTCCTCTCATTGAGAAGATTGTCATTTAGATACATCTCAGCGAGTGCCAATGATTGTTGGTCACCTATTTGAGAGACTTATATAGATTACACTCAGTACCCCAAAGGAGCGAAAGAAATATTCCTGTCGCCCATGTTTGCCTTGGGCTAGGGTAGTCGGCTTCCAGATGTTTCTTATCTTATCGCCATACCCATCGTGACAGTAACCGTAACCGGTAAGGTTGATGCGAATGGAAGATAGCCTTTCGTCTACGGATATCAATCTTAATGAACTGACCTTCGGCTGGTGAAATACATGTTCATTTCACCCCTATTCTTGCAAACTTCGTCCTCTAACGCTCGCAGAACGACAAACATGGTTACAGAGACAACTGGACTGGTTTGAAGGTGCTGAACAATGCGACGTAGACCTGTATGGCAACGACTCTAACATCAAATCATACATCATCCCGGTTCACGGCCAACAACCCCAGAATGTTCTTAAGAACGTACCTATAGCCTACAATCGCCGTCTAGGCATTCAAACTATCCGATATTTCGCCGGGCCCTACCGTTGGGAAATAGATCAATATTCAGTGGCTATTCACATCGATGGAGCTTGCCGACGAAATGGAACACAGTATGCTCGAGGCGGCTGGGAAGTTTTCTTTGGTCCCGGATCACAGAACAACACCTGGGGTCTTCTACCGCCCAACACACCGCAAACCAGCACTTACGCGGAGCTTTATGCTTTGATAGTAGCACTGGAATTGATTCGCGATGAGTTACCTCTCTACCTCGAAAGAGTCTTCATTGTGTCAGACTCTTCATATCTGGTTCGAGCCTTTGCGAAGTATATGAGTGTTTGGTTGCAGAATGGGGGTATCAATTCTCGAGGACAAAGGGTGGCGCACTGGGATTTCATGCTGGAGATTAAGCATATTATTGATGATTTGACTTCGTCTGGCGGCCGGGGGATGGAGTTAAATTTTTGCCATGCGCCAAGAGAGTTGAACGAGGCTGCTGATGCGCTTGCGAATCGCGCTCTCAATTGAAGGATAAGCCCGCTTGTGTTGAGATTTTACGAAAGAAGCGGATAAACGCTGGAAATAGGAACTCTTATCTTATCTGCGAATTATACATTAACCTTATGCAGAGTTTATGCAGCCAATTAGTCTAAAGCTTACAATTGGCGGTGAGCGACCCACGATCCTGAGCACGATCATCATCGAACCTTCAATACAAGAACCAATCGCTTAAAATGTCTACCCCAGAAGACTTCCTGAATTGTGAATCATCCTCGAGCGAGGAGGAAGACCACGATGGGGAAGAAGAGCAAGAGGATGAAGACGAGGAGGATTATGAAGACGAAGAGGAAGTAGAGTACGTGGAAGTCTACACGCGCTTCTACCCAGAGAACCAGGAGATTCTTCAGGATACCGCATACGAAGAACTCATCAAATTCGACCCTGAGAGGCAGATATCATTCCTCGGAGCCAGATTGATGCCGACAGGACCCATAGTGCCAGCTGGTGATATACTCGTCATCAGACTCGCTACTGAATTCATCAATGATCGCGGTTTTGTCAAAACGGCATGGGCCCTCTATTTCGGTCCCCAATCTCAATACAATGTATACAGAGGAGAAGATGGAAGTTTTTCGGACGTATCGTCAGAAATCGCAAATGTGGTGGCAGCACTCGAATACATCGACGATATTCGTAGATTCCTGGACGATATCAACATGTTCATAATCGCTACGGACGATGCGTCACTAGTTGAGCTCGCCACAGATGAGGTGCGCATCATGGCCAGAGATGAAAATTTCCGTAAATGGGGTGGTGGACAACCCCGTGAATACTACGAACTCTGGAGCGCTATCGACCCGCAGGCACATGGTTATAGACATGACGAGGGGGTAGAATATCGCTTCTGGCTGATACCGGAGGAGATGAACCAGGAGGCTCGCATACTAGCGGACTACCAAATGAATCCATATGATCATGGTGAAGAAGATGCATGGGTATGAGGCGAAGGAAGTTCAGAAGCGGGTTTGATTAGTACATATAACTACACTACACCGAGAACCAATCTATCATGCCAGGCCTGCCCGCCGGTGTCCTGCACCAGTCAATCCCAGTATCATATCAAGCAGAGCCCTCTTGCAAGTTGATACCAGTTGTCTAGTTATTACCAGCAGCCGCACCAGCACCAGCACCGGCTCCTCCTGTCAGGCGCTCGAGGATGCTGCCGAGAAGACCTCCGGCACCACCGGCGTCAGCACCATTGCCACCTTGAGCAGCGTCATCTCCTGCAGCAGCATCTCCGCCAGCAGCGGCGCCATCGTTGTTACCAGCGTTGCCCTTGTTTCCATTGGCAGCACCACCGTTGGCGTCGCCGTTAGCAGCGCCGTCGTTGGCGTTACCGTTGTTGTTTCCAGCATTCTTGTTTCCGTTTCCATTCTGAGCATTGTCTCCGTTTTGAGCGTTGCCCCCGTTGGCGGCATCATTACCGTTGTTCTGGCCAGCGTTGCCATTGTTGCCGTTGCCATTGCCATTGTTTCCGTTGTTACCGCCCCTGTTTCGTCCCCTTCCATTACCGTTGCCGTTACCGTTGTCGACAGTTACAGTAGCGGTGACAGTGACAGTAGCAGCGGCACCATCAGTAGCGGCAGCAGTGTCGGTAGCAGCAGGGGCTTCGGTCACAGCAGCAGTGTCGCCGGCAGCTCCGGTCTCGCCAGCAGCACCTGTTGGAGTAGCTGCAGGAGTCTCCTGGCCAGGAGTGTTGACAGCATCAGTCTGTCCGGGGGGTAGAAGCTGGCCGGGACCAAGAGATCGGGTGACGACGGTTTCGTTGGCGATGCGGCTCTGGATGGCACCGACGTCGGTAGCGACGTCGGTGGCAACGTTGGTAGCTGTGTCGACAGCGGTAGCAAGGGACTCGGTGGCAGTAGCTTGATCACCCTGGTTTCCTCCATTGTTTTGGTTTCCTCCATTGCCATTGCCATTACCGTTGCCATTACCGTTGCCGTTATTGCCGTTGTTACCGTTCCTGCCACCTCGGCCTTGTCTGCCACCGCCATTTTGTCCGCCCTGGCCGTCCTGGTTGTCTTGTGCATTCTCGTCATCTTGCTCGTTCTGATCGTCTTGGGCGTCGTCGCTACCATCCTGTTGGCCCTGGTTCTGCTCTCCACCACCACCTAGCACTAAGATCTCGGGCTGCCCTTGTTAGTGAGGAGTCACTGGAAACCAGAAAGTATGTTCTTACCGATCGAGGTTCGATGAGGCCAATCACTGGCACGCCAGAGACTGGTAGAGCTGCAGAAGCCATCAAGGCCTAGTAAAGTTATTAGCCCAAGTGTAGCAAAGTCAATGACAAGATACATACCGCGAACTTTCCAGCAAGTGCTGGAGTTGGCCTTCTATCACCAGAAAGGGCCTGGGCTGCAAGAGCACCGATAACGATGTTGGAGAAATACATAGTGAGTATTATCGAATGATTGTGTTCAAACAATTAAGGAAAAAAGGCTGCCCAGCAGTTATTGATTGTAAAAAGGCACCAGTCCGAAAAAAGAAGAGAAATCGTCGCGTCAAGCGAATCTTAATAGTCTGAAAATGAGAGGTTGAGTGTGGATGGCGAGAAATTATGTTTGGTGGGAACAAACCAGTCTTCTTATACATGACGACCCATCTCGCTACAACCCTCCAAAACAGGATCTCAAAATAGATTCAAGCAAAAGCTTAACTTCGGAAACTTTGCTGATACACCAAACGCCAAGAATGGACTTCAGTGGCAGTGCTTCCCCAGATGCTGATACAGGTCTCAAACTTGGGATCGACTGTCAAGCTTTCCCTTGGCGGAATCGATGATCTATAGTGGAGTTGGAAATCAACGACTAGGGATGTCAAGTTTGGGGTTTGGTTTCATTGGTAATATCTTGTAAATAAATGTGTTCGGTTGAAACGTTGCCGAATGCCGATGCTGGTTTGTTTCATGTATACGATTACATCGTCAGTTTGGGGTGAGGCGGCCCCTGGAGGCGCTACTACACGAGATGTATCAGATTGTTACCGGATGACAATGGACCGTGTCAGAGGCTATAATCCTGGCTTTGCCATTCCAATTGAGCACATAATTCGTCTATCTTATTGCGCTACGATGAAATCGATTAAGCTTGTTTCCCGAGTAGGCATGAGGTGCGAAGTGCCAGCCTCTAAAAAAGCCGCGTGATGGCGCGAGCGTCACATCGCGCATGTTACAGAACCCTGGAGACTTGCAGAGCCGAGCTTCATCAATGTCTCAAGGTAGCATATCTCGAGAATAGGGTATAAGATTAAGAAATACATAGAGCTGTGAACGTAAATTCTTAAATGCGATTGGGTTGTCCATAAACATCTGCCTGTAATAAAACGAATGTTATCCCTCAGCGGCCGAAACCAAAATCGTCAAGATGAAGAAACATAAACAGATATCATAGAAGCATGCCCATACCAGCCAGGATACCCAGAGTCAGTCCAAGAACACTCACAATTCCAGTCCCAGGAGTCTTGGTGGAAGCAGCATTTCCATCGCTACCCTCACTGTCGCCATCATTCTCATCATTCTCATCATCGTTATCACCATCATCCTCATCCTCATCCTCATCCTCCGCTTCATCCAAATCAGACTGCTGGTGAACCAAAGGCACCGCTGGCACCCAAGTAGCAACAACAAGTTCCGTCGAATACCGTGAATGAGTAACTAGTCTGTCATCTTCATATGTGGAAGCTGGCGTACTGAGAACGTCGAAAGAAATCAATGGCTGCGTTAAAGATGCGCCATCCACACTCGTGACAGTTATTATCTCCACTGGCGCCGGGCTGAGGCACATGGATGAATAGTTGAATTCACTCATTGGACCGACCGTTGAGAAACAGTGTCCACCGGGATCTGCCACGTAATCACTTAACTTGTCAGTCTTGACTTTTGTACATCAATATATATTCCAACATACCTGGGACAGCACAAGGCAATTGTTTCTGAGACATTCATAATTTGGCCCCAGAAGACAGAAGCCTCGAGTGGCTGCGCTTCATAGGTAGCTGACCGTATCGGGCGTGAAAAGACACCAGATACGCTGAGGGAAGAATCTTCGTCTTTTACCATGGATCCAGCTGTGGTCCAACCAGATGGACATGCTATTCCGGGGGAGTAGTAGTGATACCACGCCCGGTTCAGCGGTGTAGTCACGCTTCTCAGCGAATCATATGATTTTCCGCTGGGTATACAACTACCTTGGTCTTTCAGACCGCACGTCGGGAAGCCCCAGACCTCGTAGGGTACGCTCCCGTTGACGATGGCATGATGATCAGTGCCAGTTGCACAAGCTGACGGGGCCGAGAAGGTTGTAGTCAATGGACCCAGATTATAGGCAGTAAAACCAAAGAACTCTGTAGAAGTGGGCATATTTGTTGAAGTTTGGTCAATATACTCCGCAGCGAAGGAAGCTGAAAAATGGGTCTGTAACGCGATACGCGGAGGCTTTTGTGTTTGGGAGATGTCCGCCATAAGGAACCTCGTCATTGTTCCTCGGCATTTTCTACGTCACGCGACAATTTGCCAAGATTGATAAACATCAGCTCTGTTGGCTTGTATAATTCGTTGTATGAAAGGCGCAGAGTGACAATCACTCTTGGCGAATCCTTAATGCGGGTGTTTGAGCAAACGGCCCCCAACATGTACAATATTCCAAGCTCAGCGGCCGTCATTTCCAAGGAATTAAGAATAAATTCCAAGGCAGAAGTCAATCAGATCATATTAGCCTATATCGGGATTTCCCAACCGAAGTAAATATACGGAAAATTGGCATCTGAGTTGAAGGGTTGGTTGACTTTAAATGAGGCTGTGTCTCATGGCTACCCTGTATGTGCAGATTAATCCAAACTTGGCGTGTGGATTTAAGCATCGGTAGTAATTAACGAATCGAGAAATAGCCGAGCGTTATCCTCTCATCCACTCCATCTTGTCAATCAACCAGTTCTTATATCGCATCTGGCCATCGGCTTATAATAAGTTCCGCAAGGCTAGATAGAAAACCCCGAATCAATGATAACATTAGATCCAGTAACAGATTCCGATTTTATGAGCAGGATAATCTGTTCTGCGACATCCTTTCTAGTAGTTAGTACTTTTCCAGTGATATGAGAATTTCAGCCTGCGTACCTCAACTTTGGCGATCTGCTTGAGGAGAGTCTTCTCTCTAGCAGCGTCGATCTTTGATTGCGGCATATTGGCGATTCAATTCTTGAAAGTCGACTTAGTCAACACGCCAGGTACGTCGGGACTTTCACAACTTACTGTTTCCATAAAGCTTGGGGATACAGAGTTGACACGGATTGATGGTGCCATGACCGTAGCCAAAGTCTTTGCCAGATGGATTTGCGCAGCTTTGGTAACAGCATATGCCTAGATCAAAGATTTAGCTCCGTCTTCTCTCACAAGGGTGATTACTAGATTACTCACGATAGAGCTCCCGCTAGGCTTGACTCCGGCGACAGACGCAGTCATAACAAATGCACCTTTGGCGTCCTCCAAATGTTTCTTCACCGCATGGCAGAGAAACATATGCGACTTGACATTAGCCGCGTAGCAGCGATCCCAAACTTCTTCATTAACATTATCGTCAATGTCGTGGAAATTCGAAAACTTGGTCCATCCAGCGTTTGACACCACGGCGTCAATTCTACCCATGGCAGATACCGTCTGGTTAACCAAGTCTTGGATCCCTGCTTTATTGGTCACATCAGCTTTTATTTTCAAACATCGCGGTCCAGTATCGTGCGAAAAAGATTTCGAAGCTAGTTGGTTCAGGTGTACGAAGGCATCGTGGGCTCGTTCATCGTTGTTGGCGTAATTGATGACTACCGAGGCGCCGGCTTGAATCAACTTTTCCGCCACGCAAAGACCGAGGCCAGATGTACCGGCTGTTACGAGAACGACGGAGCCTTGAAGAGAGCGTGTCATGATTTAGTGACTGTAGATGGTAGCTGAGTCGATGACTGATGAATGTGAGGCACGAGTTGGATTTGTGAGACAAGCACGGGGTAGCTCCGCATCACGGAGGCTGATCTCCAACCATTGACGTGGGAGACCGGTTTCGGAATCAAGGAGGCGGGCCAATCTCGTCTCGCGGTCTCTCAATCTGGAGGACGATAAGCAATTCTATGAGTTTGAGACGCTTGATACTAATCTTGACTTCAATTGCGGCGATAACTTGTACAAATGGCACATTATCTTCCGCTGGCGAACAATCATACTGCTGCTATACCCGTCGAATGCCCGCTCTCGGCTCCCCGCCCAGGAGCCGACACTAAGCATGCCAGCTTCGCAGTTCTGATCCCCCGGTTCCGATTTCTCCTCAATCCACTCACCCACCCACTGTACCAGCCATGGACCCGACGCCTCAGAAGTCCCAACACGACAAACGTCGTCGCCAGCAGCGAAAAGCTTGTGATTTATGCCGCCGCCGCAAAGTGCGCTGCGACATAGTAGACCGACCATCAGGCCCATGTTCCGTCTGTGAAAAGTCCGGGTTCGAATGCCGGTACGGCTCCGACGCGCCCTGTGAGAAGAATGATAAGCTGATCAAGATTCAGGTCAACGGCAAAATGGGCTGTTGCGAGAAGAAGTTCGGTGGCTTCTAGAAATGCTTATGATCGTGATACACCTGCGAGATCGCCAGGAGTATCGCAGCCGGATCCGGATGCCGGAGCCGTTGAGCGGGATGATCATCTTTCGATCCTCGGACCCGATGCCTCATCTGCATCATCGCGGCGTGACAAGTCATCGAATGATGCATCGCGCTCGGATGGCCAAGAGAAACTCGCTCGGGAGGGACTAGCGAGGTTCTTCAAGCATGGCATCGGGGCTGCGGCTTGGGCTGTTTTTGCATCGACAAAGAGCTTTCGCATCGCTTATGTCGGCACGGCTGTGTCGAACCTGGTTCATCTTGTCGACTTACATCGCTCTTTCAGACAGCCTTATTCTTCCATTCTTGGCGACCAACGACCTTTATCTGCGCCTACAGGACCCGATACACATGGCTCGTTCCAAGAGTCTGCAGATGGAAGTACCAGTAGTGATAGGATAGGTGGCAAACCGTTGCATTATCCATATCCTCCAATCAGACAAGTCAAGTCTTGGAAACCGACACCGAACTCATGGGTGACTCAAGATTTGGTAACGGAAGTATCTTCGTTCCCGGCGCAAGAGGTTCGCGATGCGTTAGTACAAGCATACTTTGATCACATCCACCCATTTCTGCCCATCGTATCAAAGCCAGAATTCCTCGCTCGATATCGTACACCTGATAATCCTCCACCGCTTCTACTATTTCAGTCAGTTCTAATGGCCGGTGCCCACGCCTGTGCTCATCCTCTCGTCGCCACTGATCGTCATGCTGTCCAGAACAGACTCTTCAGAAGAGCGAGTATGCTATACCATATGCGACATGAGTCAGACAGAATGCATCTTCTCCAAGCAGCAGCCCTGTTCACATGGCACATAGGCGATGGTGACACAGTCGCCGGCGGGCCGTGGTACTGGGCTGGAATCGCTGTGCGAATAGGTACTGGCCTTGGTGCTCATCGGAGAAGCTCGCAACTCCCATCTACAGAGATGGCGCAGTATCGACGGTGTTGGTGGTCTGCTTTCTTTTGTGAAGTCTTTTCTTCGTTGGAGACTGGGAGGCCTTGTGCAGTGCGAGCAGAGGATATAGACCAGTTGCCACTTCAGCAAGAGGATATTACTGATACACCGAGCAATGACCCGACAATCGCCGAATCTGGAGTCAGCCCTGACTTTCTGAACCATCTCGTTGATCTAGCCTATATCGGCCTCGACGTCATTGCACTCAACGCACCCGCGCGAGATCGTCTCATAGACGTAGCATCAATCGACGCCCGTCTAGGTCTATGGTCCCTCCGCTCAGGCATATCCACCGTCGCAGAAGACGATGACTCATGGACATGCCATCTCAGAATGCACTACAATCTCCTCCTTTTGCACCTCCACCGCAATCTCCATGAACAAAGCAGCCAGTCAATCTGCTCAGCAGCAGCCCAAGCAATTGTTACATCACTCGAAAAGCTCACGGCACGCGATGAACTGCGCCAATGCCACTTTACCTCTGTCAGCGCGGTGACAGCAGCTGGTATACAATTTGCCGGTGAGATTCGTGCAGCTGTAGCCTCTCAGACATTTTTAGTTGCCATCAATGCACTTGAAAGACTATCGAGACTATTGAGGTCAACGATATTACTTGCGAGACACTGGCCTAACGCTGAGGCGGTTCATAGTGTCTTTGAGGAGCTACATCGTGAATATGAGACGCTTGTTACACAGAGGTTGCAGGGTGAACAGGTAATGGTACCGGAGAGTCCGCCGGATTGGAACAGATTGCTTGGAGGGGAGGGATTGCACCAGTTTAGCAATTTTACATCAGACCAGGATTGGATGAACATCAATAGCTGGACGGACTTGTTATAGGGTCCAGCACAGCAAATAATTGAGCATCAAATAATCGAATTACCGGTTCAGTCCATGATCATCTTGATTGGCACGTTTAACCTGTGAATCAAAAGATGGCTACGCCATTTGGCGGACTAGCCACGCCCCCAAGAACCTAACACGCATCAGACCGTCGGCTCAACGAGACGCGGAAGGGAAAGAAACTTACTTTGAGTGGCATACTCGAAAAGAAGAAAGACCATCTCCCTCGCTTCTCACACTCTTTACTCAAGGCTTCCAGGTCAAACAACTCCCCAATTGGCATCCCCCAACCCGCCAACAACCACTCATGCAGAAAGAAGTCCGTGTTCTGGCAAGGCCATGCCTCCATGCTAGGCTGATCGCCCGCGACAGCCGAAAAGTCTTGCTCCCAGAGCCATCGGAGCGTTTCTTCTGAAGACTCGACACCATGAGCTGGTGGGACTTTGTAGTCTGCTAATGTCTTGCACTCATCATCGGAGAGCTTGTCGTAGGCTCGAACCCACCCTGTACGGATGAACAGGATATCGCCTTTTTGGAATGCTGTTCCTTGACTTTTGGCAACTTCCTTGAGTGTTGAAACGGTGATTGACTTTGTTTCGAAGGGAGTTAAGGCAATGCCGTTCTTATCTGCCCAAGATGCGTAGTCGAGTAGTACTCCGCGTCCAACGATACCACCTCGCTCAACCCACGCTACACACGTCAGTAATATCCAATTAGAGCGAGTATAGCTTACACTGAATACCGTTGACATCCGAAGATAAGAGATCATCAAGGCTCTTCCCATTGAACCAAAGCTTCTCCTTCTGATAAGCATAATGCCTAAACCCATCCCACTGCGAACTACTCTGTGTATTGAATGTCAGAGTATCATCATTGACGGCACGAGGGCTCTTGGTAGTGATTTCATGCTTGAACGGTGCACGACCGAAACAAGGCCGTGACATTCGATTGAGGGGCCAATCGGTAGAGACTCGAACGCCGTCTCGTATCTCTGATGCTGCTTTTGCTATGATATCTGGGGTCAAGAGGTTTAGCAGCCCGCATTGGTCATTTTCACCGAAAAGACCCCAGGCGTTTCCGGGAGGACCATCTTTGCGGAGGGGAAGGGCGTCGAATGATGGTTTGGACGTCATTGTGAGTTTGTGTTATGTTATTTTGTTGATGTTCGCGTTGGTGTCGACTTCATGTCAAGACCCCGCCTTTTGAGGGGAACCGCGGCAAGAAACCCGAACATCATGTTGATCAGAATACGCTTTGTCATCAGTACAGAAGAGGACAAATCCAATGCTTAAGAATTTTATTATTTCCATACCACGGTTTTCGTTCACAAGTCCTCTAACATCCCGATATCGTATCGCAATCCTCAATTACCTTGGGCTATGAAATCAATAACATCAGATCCCTGGCTAGACACCATACCTGTCTTCACAACAACATTTTATCCTCCGACCCGTATTCCTACTGCGCACGCTGCAGCAAGGTAGCCCTCTCAGCAATCTTCACTGATCTCACTCGTCTCATCTCCTCCTGCCTTCTCTGCTTGCTCTTATCTCTGTGACACATCGTAATAAGAGTGCAAGCACAGATGAGTATAAGTGCCGAGAAAACAGAAGCTATGATAATACCAGCTGTACCAACTTCATTCTGGAGTTCCATGCAGATCGTGACTCCGTTGCTTGACTGGGTCGTGCATATGAGACCCGGAGAACATGTGCTCGAGGTAATGTTCGCAGCATAACACGTCAATGTGGTGAATCCTGTTGTTTCGCAGATGGTGCTGCTCTTGACTGTCGTGCTGTAGCATGAGGCGCCGGGTTCCGTCGAAGTTGAAGTCGTGCTTGTCGATGATGCTATGCCTGAGCTTGAACTCGAGGTGGTGGTGGTTAACGACACGGAGCTTTCTTCTGTAGTAGATGCCTCTGTACCCGATGCAGTTGTTTCCAGCGTAGTACTTTTAGACTTAGCTGTCGTCGTAGAGTCTTCTCCAGTGGTAGAAACCACTGAGGCATCTTTAGTTGCCGTGCTCGTAGCGTCTGCTGAAGTATCGGTATCTGTCGAACTGTCGTCTCGACGCTGGATCAATCGATGAAAATCCACCTTCAAAAGTTCATCGTCTCCTTTTTTCGTATGCCAAACTGGCTCCATGGAGGACGAAGAAGCGTCATCTGGGAAAGAAGGTCCCTTAATGAGGCGATTTTCTGACCGTTCGACCCGGATACCATGAGCGTGCACAAGAGGGCTTGCGCCTAGGGCAATAAAAAAAGAAGAAATAAGCATTGTGCGAATCAAGAGTCCGGATCGCAATGGTGTTATTGAACAGTCTCTCCAAGCGATCTGCCAGATCATACTTCTCTCCATATCTTATAGTCAACCATGACGCTAGCGCACATGCCAAATTTGCATCTTTATCTAAGTATAGTACCCGCATGAGGCTCATCCTTCGTTTTTCGTATGTTTCTATTGTAAGCTTAAACTACGTTTGCGCGTCCTATTATAAGAACTTGCTGCGCATTTCCTAGCGCGACTTGACGCGGCGGCAATTGCGTCAACTACTTCCACGCCGCTTAATAACCTGACGTGCAGGGGAGCGACGGGAGCAAAAAAAAAACGGTTGAGGAAATCGAAGTCTGGCACCAAAAATAGCAGCTCATGAAACTTATTAATTTTGCCCTGTGTTTAGCTTTCTGTTTATGTCAACTGAGATTAATGTGCTGAGTTTTCTGTCCTTTGAGGATGATCTCGGGTCGGAATGTGGGCGGCTGTCAAAAATCATCCGGGATGCCACTATTTACGGCTACGGCCCGTCTGCCATGCGTCGTCAGGACATGAATAGAGGCGCAGTTGAAATATCCATGACAAAACTAACCACAGTTTCGAATTGAACTCATGTTGCTATTTTTCGTATGCTAGGGCTGAACACGATTTAACAAGCCGAAGCTCGAATAATGCAGAACGATGTGAACTTATGTCATAGTTATAGCCGTATATCCGGCACAGAAAGACTCCACAGAAGAAACTTTATAGAACAACAAGGATTTTGCCTCGCTACGTAAGCTTGTGAAAAGGGGGGACAAGTTGATAAGTCTCTCGAAAAGATATACCACAAGGTCGACAAACTAAGTGGCACTTTTGAGCAGCCAAATCGAAGGTTGGGATCTTGTTTACCACAGGAATCACGGCCGTGCTACTCCACATTTGAAATATAATAAGCTTCTAGCTATGGTACTATAGAGTGTAAAATGTAATTTTATTAAATGTTACAAGGCAGAAATTATTGCTTTAGTACTGTTAGAAGTTGATTTAGGAACTCGGTTTGCCTCTTTGGGACGCATAGACTAAGCGGCATTCTCAATTGGGGCACAATGTCACCCCGCACTAAGAGTTCAGCTGGAGCCTGTGACTCGCTCCATTTTCAAACCTTGACGACAGATCGTCTCAGATGGATCCATTATCTATCGCGTCGGGCGCCGCCGGCCTTGCCATCAGCTGCGCGACGATAGTTAAGACGCTATACACCTGGATAGACGATACTGGCGACGTCGACGAGAATGTTTCCAATTTGTTGGAGGAGGTCTCGATTCTGTCGAGAGTCCTAGACTCCGTCAGCAATGCCTCAGGCCGGGTTCCGCAAGCTGTCGTGGCGGAGATCGATCCTGGTAATGCCCTCTGGGGTAGTATCAGGGCTACCCTCGATGATATCAACAGCACTTTCAACAAGCTCAACCAGCTGATGGCCGAGCTTGAGAAAACAAACCTCTTCAGCCGAGGGTTCTTGCGCAAGCCAACTAAGCAAATCAAGTTTAGCCTGCGGTCCAAAGATATCACAGTATACAAGGACAGAATCAAGTCATACAACACGGCAATGACAAGTGCTTTTCAGATGATCAACGTGTAAGTCATGGTAATCGGATTTCAGAACGATTGCTCACGTGGACAGCTGCCTCCTAATTCACAGCAATTCCTCTCAAGACTCTGTGTTCAAGGTCCTCTCCGGGCTTGAGTCCCAGCTGAGGCATGTCGAGGTTGCTCTACGTACAAGTAGCTCCGCAAGCCCTGGCCCTTCCAGTGGACATGAAGAGGACGATCGCGCCACCCAACATCTCCAACAGTTTGTTCAGGTGGCAAAGAACTTCCACTCGAGCGCCAGTACCATTCTGCGGGAGGGCCCTAGGTCTACTGTTTGGGGAGGAAGTATTATGGGTGATCCTTTAACGGAAGCACAAACATCAATGATCGAGAGATGGATACCTTCGCCCGTCGATGAAGAGCCACATCCTCCCTTTGACCCCGACTCGGACAGTGAAACTGAGTTCGCCAGAAGGTTTGAAGAACTAGCGATCAAGAATGAGGCGGACGGGAATTACGCAAAAGCGGAACAATTCTACAGAGGTGCCATCGAGCACGGTGAATCGAATTCAAGACCTGTAAGCGCCATCACTGCTTTGAAGATACGACTAGCATATGCATGCATGCGGCAGGAAAAGTGGACAGAAGCAGACGAAGTCATATCTCCAATCGCCTTTGAGAGAAAGACAAACGATATACTCGTGTATCACGGGACGCACGCCTTGGCTCTTGCTTATCTAGATAACTCCAGGCTTGAGGAAGCCGAAAGGTGTTGCAAACGTGCTCTTTGGGGCAAGAGAAAAGTTTTCGGTAAGGATGATTGGAGATGCTGGGAGACCCTGAATTTGCTTGTGCGCATCTGCAAGGCAAGAAGCAAGATGATGGAAGCAGAGGTCCATCAAAGTTTTATCCCGAGCCACGCGACTATTGCGACTGATCAAGGAGCCTTGGCTTATCTGGACCGTTCAGTTGGGAGCTTGAACAGACCAAGTAACGATAGTGACGCGGTCTCACAAACTCGACAGCCATTGGATTTCCAGCAGGAGTATCCTCAGAGCCAACCATACACTACGGCAGCGTCTGGCCCAGTCCCCTCTGCAGGTAGATTCCAGTACCCCAAAACCTTCGGTTCTCAGTACACAAGTCCAACAACACCGAATAGTCATCAAGGCATGGTTCAATATCCGATACAGCATAGGCAAATGAGGTCAAGCGGAGAGTCATCTTCAAGCCCTACCATCTCTCGAAAGGCTATTGGACAACCAGATCCGAATTTATCTACCATGCATCACCCCGAAAGTATGGGGTCATACTCTCAACAGCAACAACTAGAGCAACCGAGGAGAAGCACCAATATATGGTATGGCCACAATACCGACATGTCTGGATTTAGGTTGGCTTTGCCGCTGCAACCACCTCTCCATTCAACAGGGGCATATCCACAGCCCACGAATAGTGCGAATAGTTACGAACAGCAAGGTTATCAATCCCCCCTACCACTGTCGCCCTATGGCACGGCACCTGTGCCCACGCCTGAGCCCCGATGTCAGATATTCGTGTCAATCGACTTCATGAACATAGAGTGTGCGAGTACCAAGGTTGCATACGTAGTCAACGACCTTAAGAACCCGATATCAGAGCTGCTCAGGGAGTGGCCTGGTACTGGTTCCTACACCAAATCATCGGCAAGTCATTCATTAGAAGCTCACTGAATGATATCTAATTTCCTAGGTTCCCACTGTTATTTACTACGATCAGTACAATAAAGTAGTTGGCTGGGGCCATGACATTGCTAACGCCCTAGGTCCGACTGGATATCCGAAGCCAGGCGTCCAGAAGGTTGAACGTCTACCTCTGTTCTTGGCCCAAGAAACAGAAGAGTATATTCCGCTGCCTGGTCTTCCTCCGGGCCTAAACGCTGTAGATGTCTCAGCCGACTTCCTCTATGAGGTCAGGCGTGCCCTCTGTACCCAGTTAGAGCATCATCTAGGAAGCAAATTCTTGGAGAACGAGCAGAGGATCCATTGGATTCTCACCTCGTCCGAGGTCTGGGCAGATAGGGATAAAACTTTATGGAAACGTGTCCTTCAAAGAGCTGGATATCTCAGAGACGAGAATGATACACGCTTGTCATTCGTCAGCGAAGCAGAGGCATCAATACACCACGCGATAGCGACATATTCCCTCAGCAAAGAAACGAAAGATCCATTTATCTTTGCTAACTTCGGGAATGACATAGTACACCTGTCTTGGTGTGTGCTTCTGCAAGCGCGGCCTTTTTTCACTTCTTGGCTCATGTTAACTAAGGATCTGGGGTAAGTTCCTTTTGCCTCTTTGCTATACTCTCTAAATGTTCCCAGGCCTGCTGTAATAGCACAAGGCTTCGCTAAAATGGCGCGGACTAAAATTGGTCGCATGGGACTTGCGGATGGCTCCAAAATAGCCAAAAAGGTCTACACAAAGTGTGTCAGTGAATTCGAGGGAAGCATTATGTCAAATTTCAGAAACAACGGACAAGAATGGGATATCGATGTCGCAATTGAAACAGAATTCCCTGAAGCGGGGATCAAGGATGGTTATATGACTTACACAAATAACGAAATCTTGTCTTGTTTCCAGCCCGTCATGGATGACATTACGGCCATGATGGCTTATGGAATAGGCAATGCTCTCAAAACTAGCAATGCCATTGAGGTATGTTTGATCATTCGCTTCCTATTTACATGCTGATTTACAAAAGGGGATTATATTTGGAGGAGAATTCTGTACATCGGAATACTTGATGCGGGAAATCAAGTCAAAACTACCTGAGAACCTCCGACACAAGGTCTATCCGCCTATGGAGCCTGCAACACAAGTTGTGACAGGCGCTGTCCATTTGGAACTGTCTCGTCATTTGGCTAAAGGTCAGCAATATGTTCAATCATGACAAATAGACATACCCATTACATATGCAATGCATCAGAGGTTATACAAAAATGCCGTCATATTATAGTGAATGCGACTCCAAGAGGTACGAGGAGCCTCCAAGATTACGCGTCGAGATGATAGTCAAACGAGATGTGGATTACCCTCACCCTATGGCTATACTTGAAACATCTACGTACCTAGTTTTATCATGACTTCCTTCTCAAACCACTCGGGAAAATCAACAACTTTTTTTCCCTTCCTTGCCTCCTCAGCAGCGAATACCATACTATGACTCATAATAATATCCTTCAAATTGCACTTGATATACTCCCGCTGAGCCGCTGACACCTTCTCACCATGGTTCTTTACCCGGTCAACCGCCAGCACGAACTGTCTCGTCAATCCTTCGTCTCCATCACCATGGCCACCGCCTTCGGGAATGTGCGGGTAGTGAACCGTCTTCTTGCACGTCCTGAAGTCTGTAACTGTAATCGAGGAACTGTCTGCGTACATCTCCCCGTGCACACCGTAAATGTGCGTGAGCCGGGTACAGATCTTTTCTGTGAATGCAACCATATGCAATGTAGCTGTCTTACTGCCTCTGCCACTAAGAGCCTGCAGAGGTGTCTCGCCCGGGGCTGCGATCGGGTCGGCGTCCCAAGAAAGTGTTACAACTTGGTTGTCGCAGACATCGTTGTCACATTCGTACACACAACGTCCAAAGGTATTTCTCTTGCTGATCTCATCTGTCGGGGTGTCTTCTGAGTAATCTTCCGCAAGTTTGGAGAGAACGGCCTTTTTAGCTGCTTCTGGCCCACCATTTGGAATACAGTCTTCAATTTCCGGTGCGACGACCGTACAAAAGTGCTCTTGTTGCTGACTCTTGAGATCAGCTCCTGTGTAAATTCGCTTGGCCGAAAACTGGCACGATGGCTCATAGGCACATGATAAGCAATTGGTGGCGTTTCCAGCTTCGACAGGCTTTCTCTCCTTTCTGAAATATTGGAGGGACCCAGAAGAGCTTATGTCTTTGGGGACATGAGTTGGCTTGTCAGAGCCGGGAGACGGGGCCGCCAAAATCCAGTAGAGAATGTCCATATCGTGGCACGACTTGGCAAGAAGTGATGGAGCTGCCGCCTTTTCATTACGCCAGTTTCCTCTAGTACGGGGTTAGTCTTTATCGGTCGTGCCAACCCATCAGTCAACAGCTTACCTCACGTAACTGTGAGTAAAGTGATACCAGCCCACTGGCTCTGTGTGATTAACAGCCATGATGTCTCCGATGACCTTGTCCTCAAGTAGAAGCTTCCTCATCATCATGTTGTGAGGACTGTAACGAAGGACATGGCCGATAGCGAACAGCTTCTCTGAGGGTCCTGAGGCATCGGGCGCAAGGCTCTTATAGATAGCCATACAATCCTCCAGATTGGGGGCCAGCGGCTTCTCGCACATGATATGTAGTTTCAGTGGTGCAAGGCCAAGGACAACATCCTTGTGCATGCCATCTTGGACGCAAACGAAGACTGCATCGACACCCTCAGGAATACCTGCAGTCCCAGAAGCCACTGCTTGCCGCCGGTTAAGCTCCCATTGAACGAAATCTGGCCAGTCGCGGAACTCTTCCCCGGGTGTTGGCTCCCGTGTGCCCCATATGTATTTGCGACCGAAATACCGTCTCTTGAGTGCGATAGGCTCTACGACGCCCACGATGACTCCATTACTCGAATTCTTAACAGCCTCAGCATAGGCCTTGCCACGGTTCCCAGCGCCGATGATTAGTAGACGTGGAGGCGAGGCAGAAAAGGCAGGACGCTCTGGTGGGGGAAGGCGAGTGATGCCATGGGCGGACTCATCCTGTTCAGCATGGGGTGCCATGGTGAACTAGCAGACAGATACCAAGAAAGTTTGGGTTGCTGATAATGGCTTAGGTACTGATTGCAGGCTATCTTCAATCGTGTTAAGATGTCTCGTTAGCAAGGGTTCCCTTATTAATACGTAACTACGGATATTCGGCTCTGGTAGCTTGTTACATTGCAGCAAGCCCGACGGCCACGCATACATGATACACCAGATAATAATTTTCCCCGCGTTAATGATTTGCAGATATGGAGAATGCAACGTTTGAGAAACTTAGTAAGGCCCAATAAGCTCTTATCAATTTGCAAGCGATTGTCCTCGAGTCGGTGAGACGATAAATCGGCGAACCGGCAAACATCGGAAAAAGGCCGGTGCCTAACTCGTTTGAGTCGAGATCACCATCAATATCGATTCGCGGTAGATACGACTATACTATTGTGAATCATGGTTTCTCGGGCTTATCCCCGATAATATGATTCCTTGGGCTCCTCGAAGTACTGGTTCATGATGTTGCCTGACTTGCTATAGCCACATTTGACGTAGAACGGCTCGTTCGCCGGACTAGTCCCCAGAGTCGTCTTGTAGCACCCGACATTCTTAGCAATAGACGACAGGCTAGCCAGTAACTTCAGACCAAGGCCTTTGCCTTGGAAATCTTTCCTGATCGCGATTTCCTCGATATGTCCAATTAATCCAAGATTGTGAATACTGCCGAAACGAGTTTAGCATCAAGAGAGTGCAGACACCTTGTTAACCAATTGGAAAACTTACAACTTTCTCTCTACGATAATGGCCCCGGTCCCGACAACTTGGTTCTCATGCTCAATGACCACGTGGTAATGCACCCCTTGGCCCTGTGTCTTCATCCAATCGAACCTCTCCTCGAAGCGATCCTGGGACACGTCCCCTACATCAGAAAGTACCCCGAGGCAGTCAAGGAATCCCTTTGTATAATCCCCTCGTTCCAAAGGTCGGATAGTGTAGCCTTCAGGGAATGATGTTACAACATCAGTTCCAATCAGGTCTGGTGAGAACAGAGGGCCGGAGAGAGAGCCGGTTACAACCATCTTGCGTCGTACCTGGAGGCTGTAGTACCGGTATTAGAGGGGTCGATTAGGTGAGCTGATTTGCCTAATATGTCATCTAGCGTCACGATAGGGAGTATCAATGAACACGAAGGAGTCTTGCGCATTTATGGGTGATATCTTGACAAAGCCCAGCTAGCCCGGTCCAGGCACAATAGCCGGCAAACGGTCGGTGCGAATGCCGGCAAACCCTGCCCGATATCTTTCCCCGCATTTTAGTACGATCCTTCTCCACGTAGCTATTGACTACTTATCGTAAGGGGCCAGGAAACGTTGCATTGGCGTGTTACATTTTATCGATAGGGAAATGAGATGCTATCTCGTGCACACGCATGTCTGCGGGGTGCTACCGGTATCAATATTGACAGGCCGGTCCCCGCAAAACTGGTGATAAGCCTGAGCAAGCCAGATATCTCTTGGTGTACCGATCTCCAATAGATACTTAAACACCGTTCTTCGCCGCTATAGGCGAACCACTTCCTCTTGTGGCTGTCAGACCCCCTCATAATTTCCATTATACTTCATCTTTGAAAATGTCAACCCTAGACAAAGAAGCCAATAGAGATAACCATGACGTGGCAGACCTGAAGAGATCTGAGCTCCTTGAGATCGATGCCACCCGCGACCTCACCGTCGAAGAGCACAACCTTGGCTTCCGGGAGGCCGTTCGTCAGTATCCGTGGGCCGTATTCTGGGCTCTCTTCTTCGGCATTGCCGTTATAATGGCTGGCTTTGATGCCCAGATCATCACTTCCTTCTATGCCCTACCCGCATTCCAAACAAAATATGGTGAGCGGGTTCATGGCGGCGACGGCTATGAAATTTCCGCGCCGTGGCAGACAGCTCTGGGAATGGGTAATCCAATCGGCCAGGTTCTTGGAGCCTTGGCCAGTGGTTATCCCCTCGAGATGTTTGGTCGAAAGAAGACTTTAGCTATCTGCTGCGTCTGGTCCATTGCCTTGGTCTTTGTGCAGTTCTTCTCCACGAGCATTGGCATGCTTTGTGCGGGCGAGATTCTCGGCGGCTTGGCTTATGGGTTCTACGTCGTCATTGCACCAACGTATGCCTCAGAAGTTTGCCCACTGGCTCTGAGAGGTTTCCTCACCACATCGATCAACATGGCGTTTGTGATCGGCCAATTTATTGCCCAAGGCTGCGCGGCTGGTGTAGAGACCCGTATGGACGAGTGGGCGTACAAGATTCCTTTTGCGATCCAATGGGTCTGGCCAACGATCCTCCTCGCTGGTCTACCCTTTGCTCCTGAAAGTCCTTACTGGCTGGTTCGCAAAGGACGACGCGAGGCGGCACGTGCCGCGCTCATGGGCCTGTCCTCAACCACCAACAGACCTGATATCGACAAGGCTCTTGTAGGAATTGAACAGACAGATCTTCTGGAGCAGGAAATCGAGTCGTCCACGTCGTGGTTGGAGTGCTTCAAGAGTGTGAATTTAGTCCGCACCGAGATCTCAGTTATGGTCTACCTGATCCAGGTCATTGGTGGCAATCCGCTTATTGGATACGCAACATACTTCTTCCAAAAGGCTGGCCTGAATCCCTCTGATGCTTTCAACAGTACGTGTTTCAAAGTCCGAAAACTACAAACATGCTGACTTAGTACTCTAGTGGGTGTTGGTAACACCGCTCTGGGCTTTACTGGCACGGTTTGCTCGTGGTTCCTCCTAAACTGGGTACGTGTCATTGCCAGTCTTAATTCTCTATTTTTTCAACGCATCAGCTCATGGATTACATAGTTCAAACTTGGTCGACGCATGATCTATAATGCGGGCATGATGGTCATGACGACTCTCCTGTTCATCATCGGCTTCCTCAGTCTCTCTAGCACCACTGGTGCTATATGGGCTACTGCCACGCTGATGGATATCTGGACCTTCGTGTACCAAATGACTGTCGGACCCATCTGTTTTGTCATCATTTCTGAGATCTCAGCCACCCGCCTTAGAGAAAAGACCATTGCAGTGGCTACGGCAGTGCAGGCTGCCGCCTCCGTCGTGTTCACAGTCGTCATGCCTTTAATGCTCAATACCGATGAGGCCAATTGGGGTAGTAAGACGGCTTTCCTCTTTGGTGGAATTAGTCTTGTATGTCTTGTCTGGTGCTACTTCCGGCTTCCCGAGAGTCAAGGTCGTACATTTGAGGAGCTGGACATCCTTTTCCAGAGGCGCGTTCCTGCGAGACAGTTCAAGAGGTTCGATCTACTCAACGGAGTGGATGTTGCTGTGAGTCGGGAGGGGTAGAGCGATATAGCTTAATATTGTCTAGATCTTGTACCCAATGCGAAACATCATTGATGAAAGTTTGTGATGCATTTCTACGGTAGCAAGAACCATAGAATCGACTGATACAGCGTCAAGCTTATCGAGATCACTGTGGTCGCTGTAGTGCTTCGATCTTATACTTCATATGCCCCTCAACTGTGAGCCATCAGACGTCACTTTGCATTTCTTTGAGCAATGCTTTGACAACTGACGTGGGGGCTATGGTCTAAGTAATATTTTCGGCTTTACGCTGTAGTAATTAGTTATTCATCATGGTATAATGTCTGAGTTGTTAGCTAGATGTGTTATTTTGCAATTCAGGCTTGGGGCTGATGAGATAACTTAGACTAACTTTTCTTTTCTTCTCACCTTGTATGAATCTTCTCTAGTCAAGTGCTAAAGCCCCTCTTGAAATAGGTAAGCAAGGGGGTGTAATAAAACTCAGGACCTCTATCTTAGGTGACAAAAGTCTTCATATCAACTTAGATAAATTTAGTATAGCTTTAGTATAGCTTTAGTAAATGTTAGACTAAGTAACTTTGGCACCTCAATTTAACGTCAGAAGTCTTCTTGGACCCCGAGGGTAAGTAAGCACATTATTTGTCTTGGTAGTCGCGAATTTTCGAGACTATTGAGGCGCTACTGCAATCATTTCAGTAGCGACGCTGTAAAATATGCTTAAGTGCAGCTTAAGTCTGTCTTGATGGCCCGTGTGGTCGAACTATTGGATCCAGACCCCCATCGTCATTTTAAAAGGCCGAATAAAAAGAGTGAAAGCCCCAATCTACACTCGTGTCTTGAATCGCCTTGGGTCCATTCTCTCATTTCTATTTACCCCTCACACTCGTTTATTTTGTTCGTCGAGATCACTGCAAGATGGTTTCGAACAAGTTGATTGTTGCTGCTTTTGCAGCCTTGGCTTCGGTGGCCAATGCGAGCCCCTGTAAGCCCTCGTCTTCGAGAGCCATGACTACGTCTGCCGCCGAAACTCCTGCATCTTCCACCTATATCGAGACCAGCATTGCGATTACGGAGAGCGAGACAGCGACAACGGTCACTGATCCTACCACAGAGGCTCTCACCACTGAAGCCTCGACAACTATTGCCGAGAGTGCTACCACAACCACGACAGTCGACGAGCCTCTTCTTACCAACGCTGGCTTCGAAGATGGCACAACTGCCCCGTGGCAGTTGCTAACGGAGCACGAAGATGCCCTGGCTATTGGCAGTGGCTTCCAGAGTCCAGCTTCTGGTAAAGTCATGTTTGGAAGTGACGATGGCAGCCAGTATGCCACGTTTGTTATCCAAAAGATCAATAAGCAAGCACTCAAGGCGGGCTCATATGACCTCCAAGGCCATACCCTAGTTGATAGCTATAGCCAAAGCGGCGACGGCTGTAGTACAATCATCGCCGCTTGTCTCACGGGATCTGGGCAAAGCTCGGTTCTCGTGCCAGCTTCTATGTCCCGGGCAAGCGCTGAGAATTCCGAGGGTCACTGGTCCCAGATAGAAACTACGTGTATCTTGACCGACGATATGCTAGCTGGGGATGAAGACATCAGCGTTGTGTTTGGCTTCTTCTGTGCTAATTCGGCTGTCTACATCGACTCTGTTGAGCTCAAGCCGGCTGCTGTAATCCCCAACACCGACACTACCACGGTTGCCGCCAGCAGTGAGACTAGTATAGTAATTACTACCACTCAAGCGACTACAGTGGCCACCTCCACCGAAGACTCGACACTCGCTACAGAAACTGCTACCACGACGACAGCCGATGGAGACAGAACCTAGAACCCTGGCTATCGACTCGCTCCGAGACCGTTGCCCGCGACACCAACAATCCCTTTGAATGGCCCGCTCCTGTACGACTCAAATTTGGAATCGACAACGACAAGACGTACCATGACTATTTTTACCAAAAGATCGACACAAAAGACCTCATCTTACCGCCTCTCTGGCTCCATCCACGTCGACTTCTATACTGATAGCATTAATGGCGATGGATGTAGTTCTCTCGCGCTTAGTTGTACCCTTGGAGGCCAAAACAACTTCGATCGTGTTCCGGGCTCAAATGTAATGGGCAGTATTAGCGGCGCTGTGAACAACTGGGTCTCTCTGGATGCAACTTGCACGCTTACGGAGGACATGCTGTCTCATTATGAGTATGTTAGAATCACTTTTGGATTCAGCTGTGCCGAGGTCGGTGCCAACCTCGAGGGAGTCATTTAGCATACTCACATATTATCTTTGTTAAGTTCCTTTACTGTGTACATAATTTAACTACATAATTACTCTTCTCAACGGATCAGGGAGCTTGTTCAATGAACCCTGGCCTGCCCGTGCTTCTGTTACTACAGATAGAGGTATTTATGACAGCAATTAGCACCACTCTATCCTGGTACTCGTTTCTCATAAACTACCAACATACTGGAAAAAGCTGTCTTTTTATAGTAATTTTCGCATGGGTATGAACTCAATAAGCGAATAAGGTTCTCGCATGCCTGGATCTAGGGGCCAAGTAAAGCGACCTGCCTGACTCGAACATTTGAGTGGATATTTTCGGGGATAGTGTTATTCAACCGCTGAGTAATCGGCAATGAGCCAAGTGGAACGTGTTGGTGCTGATCATTGCGACTCACTCAGCGGTGGATTCGAATCACTGTCGAGCTATGACGTGGAGCTCTGTGGTATATAAAGCATGCTCTCCTGCGTATCCTCTCGATATTTCGAAAACCATAGAGCCCTTTGGTATTACCTCCTCCGCACAGCGCCATGAAGATACAATTTGTCCCACTTATCGCATGTGCATCGTCCTGCCTGGCGCAAGTCGCGGCTAATCCTTCTGATGGAAAACACTACTCGCCTATTCCACTCATCACCTTGTCCGAGAACTCGACGTCCGTTAACGTAGCGCCTTATCAGTCCAACTCGTCGCTATACTATCTCGGCTACAAAGATGATGACTGGTCTCGGCCGTTTGTCAAATACTGGAAACCCGCTGTGAAGCAAATCTCGGATGAAGTGTAGAAGGGAATCACTGAGAGCCCCCATGCCAGCAGTCTGGGTATGTTGCCCATAGGTCATGGATACGTCCCTGCTGACTTGTCCTCTAGTTTTCAAGCCTCAAGAGGCGCCGCATTATCTAACTCAGCCCGGATACTTGCAGTTGGAGAACGGTTGGGCTGTGAGCGACGATAACAAACTGATGATAGCCGTCCGTACTGATATGGGCAATGGTACGGTCAAGTCTAACTATAGAAACATAGGCGCTAACTATTGCCAGTCACTGGAGATATGTATGATTGGTGGTTTGGATGGCACATTGTTGACCCTCCAAGGTATGGTTTCTTGCTTGCAATATGCTTTACTCAAGGCTAACTTTTATGCAGATATAAACTTTGGCATCCAGTCGCTCATCAATATGCTTACCGAATGCCGGACTCGATCGACTGGAGTAACAAGACCTTACCCGAACGTTACATTGGATCATACTCCTGGATAGACGAGTTCATCGGCAACTTTGCCACTAAACTGACCGTCAACTTCGTGGATCCAGCAACTCTCGGGTTCAATACCAGCGCCTTCGAATCGCAGGGTATAGAGACCATTGTTACTGCACATATTATAGGCAGTGGTACGTGAGCCTGCCAGATTGCATTTCTTCAGCTGACCTCTTATAGGACATACTACCAACGTCACTGGTAACTCCTACCTCATGCATCAGATTCGCCGCAAGGACGATGGACAGCGAGAGCTGCGATCTCGATTCTTCCTTGACGTCTTTGCAGATACTCAAGGTCACGATCTAAGCGTTCATTGCGCTATTGAGATGTCACGTAAGTCTTGAATTCCCATCAATTGTTGCAATCACTCATCAAGTATAGACTTGGCCACATTTCTGCCTCAGCTATTTGCTGAGTTCAAGGATACAGTCTGAGCTGAGGAGGATTGGGTGGTATTAATAAACTATATACCAACGTGTATCATGCTACCTCACATTTGCTATTTCGAAGCTCTGCAATGCGATAAAGACGCCGTGAATAACACGGTATCATGTTTAAAGTCACGCAGAGAGGAGGCTCTCCATCTCTGCACATAAGCAATAGCAATGAAGAACAGTCGGCCAGGGCCATATAATATGTCCAGCTTTCTCGATCCGGCACATAGATACGATACTTCTCTACAAATACCACGGAGTATGACTAGTAGTAGTTTGAAGTGAGTACTTAAGAACCGGATATGGAATTGGAAACCTGTTCGACAGTGTTCACGAACTCATACCATACAAACGCAATTACTCTTCAGCCTGGTGTTGATGGTACTGAACACGACATACACTAGCACACCTCCTCAAGAAACTCATGTAAGAACAAATGGGAGACTGTCTTGGGGATTTGTTCGTTAGAGATTGTCTTCAGCATAAGCCTTTGACTTGATGTTATCTTACTAGAGACAGTTCCTAGACATGTTCCAACCTCGTATGTTGGGGTCTGGTCTAGTTCGCGCCGGTTATCTTAAGACTCATCGTCTAGCCACAGTACTATAGCTTGCTCTTGCGGAACCATATCCATCAAGTTGTATTTGGTGAGCCCCCAAAGACCCCCCAACTCTCGACCGCGACTACTCCTACATATACACTTCCCTGGCCCCCAACTCCAAGAGGTCGTGTTCTGACAACTTCCCATCGTCGTAGGAGTGCTCCAGGTTCCCGAAATCATCAGCCTCCACTTTAGCCATGTACTCGTGGGTCTTGGATGGAAGCGTCATGGCGGTGGGAGCCTCCTCTTGTAACGATTAGCAAAGTCTCGAAGGCGGAGAGATGTCGACTTACTGAGCTGAGGGTCCTTGGTGAGGAGTTTCTCGGGAGTGGCGTTGGCGAGCTTGTCGTAATGCTCATTCCATACCATGCGCCGATCTTTCTTTTCACCAGCAGTCTTGTCGTTCTTGTTGAATTTGGTTATCATGCCGGTCTTGTTCTCGTTAACATCTGTAGCCGAGTGCTCAGCAGCTTCGGGAGCGGTCTTGTTGGGCACCGAGTGTTCCTTGCGAACATCAGCATTCTTGGCAGAGTTGAGCGCCATCTTGAGGTGATGATCTGCTGTTGATTGAGGAGTAAAGTAGGTTTCGGGGTTAAATGTGTCCGGAACCGCGTGCTAAGCAGTAAGGAAGCGAGAGAGCAACGTGGATAGAAGGGAAGGAAGGCATTTTGGATTTTGAGGGAGCCGAAAGGGAATGAAATGGGACCAGTCGAGCTGCCAGTGTGTATCCGCGGTGCGGTTGCCATGCAGGCCACTGTAAATTGCTGTACCACGACTGCTGCGACAGCGGCAAATAGGATTCCCGTAACGCTGACAGTGGCAGGCCACTGCCGTTGGACCCGATATGAACAAGCCACTCTTAGTTTCTTACCGATGGAGAGAGAGGTAGGGTTGAATAAGTCAAGATAGCTGACTTCTTTATGCTGATTTAATCTCTAGAGCACAGTGGTCAAGAGGGGATAGAAGAAGAGGGAAACAAAAGAGCTGGTCTAAAAACTTCAGATATTCAGAAGTATATACTTACCGCCGTTTCATTACGAAACGCTTTCGAGAAGCACGGTCATGAAAAGGCCGGGAATAGCATAGAGCCGGAGCTAATCCGACGACTATGCCACTCAAATCTGTTTTGTTGCTGCCGCAGGTTGACCACGGCGCCCGAAGTATCTCAGCTCTGTTTTGAAGGTAATAGGATATACTCCACACCAGACTACCAATTCATGCCCCAATATATAGAGGAACGGAGCTTCTGCTACGTTGTGTTATGCCAATTGAGATGCTGACAAAAGCCATACGGGGTTCCGGGCTTGGAGAGATGCATCAAGTTATGGATGTGGCCCGATTCATGCTTGGGGGCTTCAAGGCACATCAATGAACACACATATAATCAAATACTTTGTTGGGCCTATAGCGCAAATGTCATGGAACAACTGCAGCCAGGTAGTCAATCAAGGTTGGCAAACCGATCCTCGAGGTAAGGGCACTCCGCGGCTGACTGGTATCAGACCAAAAGACTAGCTCTATATGGACTAGTCCGGCTTGTGATTGAACCACTCATCTCGGTTATGCAGTCTGACAAGTCTGACTGTCAGAAAGTTGACAATATCAGCAGCTCTCCGTCATCTTTTCTCAACCAAAGTCGTCAGCTTTTTTATTTCACATTAGCGTTCACTCAACTTTGCCCAACCATACTCAAGCATTTTATCCACCATGAAGCCTAACTGGGAGCCATTTGTGAAATCTACTGAGGATGATTGGACCGCTGTCCCAGACCCTGCCCAGCGAAAGCGGATCCAGAACAGGCTGTCCCAAAGAGCCAGGCGTATGTAGTACGAGATCGCTCGGAATGGCTTGACTGATTTGTTCCAGGGTCACGGCTTGCCGGTAAACAGAAGCAAGCGGCACAGTATGAGGTTAATGGTGAGGCGGGAGCCCTTGTCAGAAGAGATACAGGTTCTAGTCCTGGGCTTTCATCTACCGAGGGCTCAAGCATGGCTGTCACGAAAATTTTTGATGCAAGCCTCTTTCATACCCAATACACATCCGAACAGCCCACAATGGACAGTCATTACCTGATCTTGACCGATCTGACCGCAGCCACCGCCCTAGCGGTCATAGCCCAGCGCCTCGACCTCGACTGCAAGCAGATACCAGGCTTCAACATTAAAGCCTTGGCCGACAGTCTCCCTTCGGCTATAGCTCCCACTCAATTACAAAAGAGCGTTCCTCACCTGTCGTACCTAGACATGCTACCCTGGGCATCGTTGCGGGACAAACTCCTCAAGTCTCTCTCTATTATCAACGAAGAGGAGTTTGCGCGTGATATGCAGTTTGGAAGCTTGAAGGTTTGGGGGACAGTACCGTGGGACCCGATGGGATGGGAGGTTGGCGAAAGCTTTGCGAAGCGGTGGTGGTTCTTGATGGATAGTGGGATACTTCAGACGACAAACTTTTGGAGGTCTCAACGAGGGGAAAGGCCATTAACTCTGGCATCCCTGCAAAGCTGAGCAATTGATTCCTTATCTATTAAATCGATTTCATGTTCTTTTCGATTATCTGGTAATTTCGAAGGAGGGCTGTTGCAGGGGAATGCATTCTGACCACAGTCTTTCTGGGCCACTTCGGTCTGACAGTCCGAATGAACAGGGTGTCAGAATCGATGAAGCAAACCATCATATGGGATTGATAAGCTGAAACATATCCACATATATAAAGAACAACAATATTTCCTCCTCATAATAAAATATTATAGAAGACACTTTTCCAGCATCGTTTTACTTGTACCCGACATTCTGACACTACCTCTTCATCTACCATCATGCAAGCTGCCTGGACGCAAATATTCCCACCCAAGCCTACTTTCACAGAAGACAATGTTCCCTCGCTAGAAGGCAGAGTCTTTATGGTGACAGGTGGCACTAATGGCGTCGGCTTGGAATTGGTCAATATGCTCTACTCCAAAGGAGGCACAGTCTATCTCCCAGCCCGGTCCGCCTCCAAAGCACAAAAGACTATCGAGACCATCAAGGCCGCATACCCAGAGAGCACTGGCAACCTCAAGACTCTTCATATTGATCTCAATGATCTTGCCTCCGTGGTAGCCTGTGCTTCTGCTTTCCTTGCGCAGGAGACCCGTCTCGACGTGTTATGGAATAATGCGGGTATTAGCGCCGCACCATTTGATGAAGTTACGGCTCAAGGATACGAACCCCAAATGGGGATCAATTGCTTGGCACCATTTCTTCTCACCAAGCTCCTGCTCCCCGTCTTGAAGCAAACAGCCAAGAGTAACCCTGGTCCCTCGACACGAGTCATCTTCACAGGCTCGGGTGTAATGGACATGATGGCCCCTCCTGGAGGTATTTCACTGGTTGAGCTCACTCCCGGCAAACAATCCAAAGACCCAACACACAATTACACCCTTTCCAAAACAGCAAACTGGTTCCTCGCCTCCGAACTCGACCGGCGTGTGCGTACTGACGGTATTATTTGCATTTGCCAGAACCCGGGAAACTTGTCGACCAATATCTGGGACCGCGTACCGTGGCATCTCAGGGTACCGAACAAAGTCTTTCTGCATCCACCCAAGCGAGGGGCTTACTCGGAGCTCTGGGCTGGTATCAGCACAGAGATTAAGCTTGAGGACGGTGGCAGGTATGCTATCCCTTGGGGACGATGGCATCCGAGCCCTAGAAAGGATCTTCTCCAAAGTTTGAAGACGAAAGAAGACGGCGGGAGTGGAATTGCGGCGGACTTCTGGGATTGGTGTGATCGACAGACCAAGAACTATGCCCGAGGTAATACGTCTTCCATTTAACACGACAGGTGGTATCTTTAGTAAGATGTGGAATCCCTAGTGGATCATGGCATAGATTACAGCGAGGAAGTTTCTATAATACATAACATTTGGGCCTTCATCTTGTCCGAAGTGTATTAGATGATTTCATATTTCATTTTCAACCCAAGCGCCAGTTTTGTATTTCCGCAGTGGAGTCTGCCTTAAAGCAGCTGTAATCTGTTGATGTAGCCTCCCCGACTCATCTTCTGCCAGCCTCAAGCTGGCTTGGGAGGACCGAAGGTTGAGGAGAGGTCTTCTAGTCGAGCAGCAGGGAGTCTCTTCATCAAGTTTACTCTTCAAAGGAAGCCCTCAGCCGTAGAATAACACCGGAACGGTATGTGCAGTATAGTGTCCGTCTATCCAGACTTTGACACGAAGCTCTGTAAGTTTCCCTCCTCATATACCTCAGCCTCTACAAGCCTACCCGTCTCTTCTACACTCCCATTACGGATTTCGAACCGAATTACAGTTGGGATAGCTGAAATGCCCCAAGTGAGTTTGTGGGGGTTATCTGGCTTCTTCCATCTGTGGATTCGTCAGCCAGCACTCTCGCCGTCGATTGGAAGAGTTACTCACCCAGGTCGGGGACCGACGCTCTCGTAAACAGACTTGGGCCCTTCCGGTTTATCAAAGGTTTCTTCCAAAAATGGCAAGGCAGCTCGAACATCAGAGCACCACGGTGCACCGGTTTCCTCATCGTTGGAACTGGTGAAAATAACATAGATAGGCTCACCACCCCCGACAAGAGGAGCTAAGTCTTTGGGACCTGAAAGCTGAACGTCGTTAAGGAATGGCATAGTTGTAGGTATCTTGATGCTATGACTAAATCCTCTTATGTGCAGTGCGTGTGGAGTATTTATCCCTCTCGGTAGTGGGGATAAGGCGATGGTGTCATCAGACCCATCGATTGTTACACCGCAACCTGACTCGTAACTTGTCTCTAGCGCTATCTCTCACTATTCAGAAACAACGACGATGCGGAACCCATTGCCCCTCCAGAACCCACTTGGTTCGAGACTTCCGCGATAAGTGCACGTCGCCTTGGCTTGGCCACTCGAAAAGCACCCGCCTCGCAGAACTCTCCGGATCGAATCGTTCGCGTCCAGATCTTCACGACCATCCGAGCTTGACCAAGGGTATTTAAACGTTGGCGTTGCCATGTCTTCTCCCCATAATGTGGTACACCATTCCCATACTTGGCCCACCATGTCGTAGCAGCCAAATGGTGAGCTGGATTGGGGAAATAGACCGACGGCACATTTATTGTTCAGTGCAAGTTCATCGCAGTTTGATAAACTTGTTAAGAAGTTGGTACCCCATGGATAGATGTTCTGTCCGGCTTGTGACTCGCACTGACCTCCTCTTGAAGCTCTCTCCCACTGTGGCTCCGAAGGTAATTGTACAGTCTCGCTGGGTTTTATTTTACCTGTCTCCCTCCACTTCTGTGTAAGCCATCGGCAGTATGCTCTGGCGTCATGCCACGTGAGATCCGTTGCTGGTGCGTTCTGTGTATATGGATCGTAGCCGTCTTGACTCAGCCAAGTACGGCCCGCTTGCTTGACAAAGTCTCCATAGTCTCGATTCACAACTGGAAACGCTCCAATTTTGAAGGGGCCGAGATAAAGTTCATGTACAGGACTGGAATTCGGATGATTTGAGGATCCAAAAAGGCTCGTACTTCCTGGGATTTCGACCAGGTCAATCAATTCGCGAGGATCTCCAAATAGTGAGAGGTAGCGACTAGCCAGAACCCGATAGTGAAATGGGAGGGTTCCAAGCTTGACCACCTTCAGCAGACGAGCGACGACCTGGGTGACCAAGGGTATATCGTGAGGGTCTATGAACTCACAGGCGACAAGTGCAGCGTATTGGGCTTTCACCCCATCGAGGTCATCGACATACTGATTTAAAAAATCACGGATGAACGTCTCTTGCTTTTCACCCTCAGAGAACCGATACAGAAGACTTCGAACAATGGGCACTGCTGACTTGGCATTTTTGTCAAAGACCTGCAGTATTTCCTGAAAAGATGCTGTTTGTAGCTGCGCAGCCACCAAGAGCTCTTGGACTGCAGTGCAGGAGACGAATGGCCATTTCCTAGTTGCCTCTGCCAGATCATTCGACTGAATATGCCTCTTGTGTATCCATGCGTCATATGCATCTTGTAGAAGAGCCTGACGCTTCTCGGGAGACGGATAGCAAAGCCCTAACCAGGCATCCAAGGCTGCTTCGCTTGTATCACCAACATGACCGCCTGCAAGGGACAGGGCAAATATAGCTGGTATCGAAGCAGCGTTTCCAGCTCCAAATTCTGCATTCAGATACAATTTCTGAGCGAGCTGGCGTCTTTGACTGGCGAGCAGTGGTAATAGCTGGATCTTCGAAAAGCCGGCTGGCAAGTTCCAGTCTTGGATATCAGAGTCTCGACCTAAGACGAGCAGCCTAACGTGCGGCTTCGGAGTAATAGCGGCGGTTATAGAGGCGAGATTCCTCAAACCTTCGGAACCTGAGTTTTCAATGCCATCCAGTATCAAAAGTAGTCCATCATTTTCGTCTCCCTTTTCTCTACTGGCCCAAGATTCCAGAATCTCCGGTAGCTTTCCATCGATATCTGCAAGGTCTTGCTTGTTGGTGATTGTGATGAGCAATGGTACCGGTCGAAATCCTCTCAATGTCTCCTTTCGTCTCTCGCCGCCTTCGGTGTGAAGGACCACGTCACTGTCCTTCTGTATGATACCCGTGGCATGTTCAAATATCAGAAACTCTGCGAAAGTCGTCTTTCCCGAACCACTCCCGCCAGTGAGGAGCAACAACCGATTGTCTCGTACGGCTTCGGTCGCAGAGACGTAGACTGCCTCCTCTCTCGCTTTACCGCTTTTGTGCTTTCGCAAGCCCTTGGCGGCCTTGTCTTCGACTGTGAGGTTCACCAGTAGTGGTATGTAGCCATCAGATAAAGAGGTTTTGCCATCCTCGAGGGTGGTGAATAGGGTCTTTTGACCTAACGCGACTCCGACCTGTTTGAGCGAAGACCAATCCATATTCTGAGACTCTTTCGTAATGAACGTAGTACGTGGGGGTGACTTGGAGTGCTGACAAAGGTTGAGACCTCAAAATGTATCATGAACAGGATCAAGACGCAGCTTAAAAGAACGATTTGAGATTCGTTTCGGCTTTTATTATCCACATCGGCCGAGCACGTCATTTTGTGCCACTTAAATACCATCGACAACATGTACACCTGATGAACCCGGTTTGTTGTTACCCCATGAGGAGTAGCACTGACTAGATAAGGAAATAACAGTGAATGTTGAACCGTCTATCAGGTCCACGAAGTCTTCCTGGGCTTCCAGTCTCAGATCACGGTAATTTCAGCAGTCTTAATCATTCATTTCTATCCTATACTTGTCTACACACAAGGCCTAAGCCTTCCGTTCTAGATCAGCATGTTTGCCACCCTATCCCACCCTTGGTGCTTCATTTTACTCCAGAAAGCTATCACTCTCTCAATGTTCATTTGATCTTGAACTTGTTTAGACTACGTTAGCAACATTCAGCCTTCAAGCCATGAAGCTCCGACCTTCGAAATTACTTCTTTCGGCTATAGAGATACTTCATCGCCGTGATGCTCAGAATGGCGATTCCACCAAACAGGGTCAAGATCTGATAGCCATACTTGTACTTTGGCGCATCGTATGTCGGAAACAGGACCACTGCAGAAAGTCAGTTTTGTCGGTAACCTTTCGTATGTCTTTCAGATACTTACATGGTACCCAGAGGACCCACGCGTATGACACAAGATTAGCTGTAGCCACCAAAAGCTGTCTGGTGTTAGGATCAGCAGCATTCAAGCCGTACGTCCAACTCTGTTTCACGCATTAGCTGTGAGCCTAAGAATAACAGGACAACTTACAATCAGCACAGGAGTACATGCCGAGCCGGCGTAGGAAATGTAGTAAGCAAACATGAGAGCGGACTTGGGGATATCCCAGACTGAAAGAAGAATATTGGCCACGATCATGAGTAGCGTGAGGGATAAGATCAGCCCGTAGTACTGCTTGGTTCGGTCCGCGATCATGCCCCAAGCCACCGTCACAACAATTGCGAGGGCATTTCCGCCAGTTGGCAAGTAGTTGATCTTTTGTACGCTGTATCCTTCTGCTTTGAGCCAAAGGTTGAAGTAGCTCGTAGCGGTATGACAGGCAGCGACCATGCTGTGAAGTATGAGCCACGCGTTCTAGACGGGTGTGAAGTTGTGACTTACGTGTACGGGACAACAAACATCCAGATTCTCCATCCGGAGTAGATTCGCTTGATCTCAGCCCAGTTCAGCTTGATCTGCTCTGTGACGCCAAACTTGGCAATTCGCTCCTGGCCATACTTGATATGCTAACAAATTGGTAAGCTTACTTGCCAGGCATTCTTGTGAAATTGACTCACTTCTTTGGTCCAGTAAAAGGCTCTCGTGTTGTGTGGGTGATCAGGTAGTCCGAGAAGACCCCAAATGGCCACAGGAACTGAGATCACTCCGTCCATGATGAACAGCCACCTCCAACCAGCGAGGCCATGGCGCCCGTTCATACTGCTATACAGGCCAGCTTGAAGATATCCGCTGAACATACTGGCGATAGACTCGACTTCGAGAAGAATGGCCAGGCGTTTTGTCAACTCATTGGGTCCATACCAACTGCCAAGCATGGCGATGTACCCAGGAAAAGCGCATGATTCAAACAAGCCAGTGAAGAAACGCAAAGCGTACATCTGTTGGAATATCAGCCAGTAAATCTTGCAAAGATGGGAAATTGTATCTTACCACTTTGATGCTGTGGGTGAAACCCATGCCAATGACCAAAGCCGACCAGCATATCTCACAAGTAGGGATCAAGATGGAAGGGCGGATATGGCTTAGCTGCAGCATCTGAGCTGGAACAGTGCCGACCATGATACCTAGACTAAACCATGTGCCAAGCCAGTTGCGCTCGTTGCCGTAAAGCTGGAGATCTTCTTGCATGCCGCTGACAAAGGCGTTACCTGCGAGAGCGTCAGCGAGGGCCCGAGGGTCATGGTTGGCTTTGCTCAAGAACTCACTGTAATTGGTCTGATCCAAGTATTTGATGAAGTAGCCAAGCAAAACCGTTGGACTAGGCACCGTTAGTTGGGCGTCTCGCTAATGCAATGCAATGCAATGCGGGACGAGAAAGGAGCGACGGCACTAGGTACTTACAAGAAGATCAGATCCAAACGTCTGACATATGCACGGTACTTGGGATCTCCATCAATCGAGTCCCAGAAAAAGCCAGCAATGCGACGCCATTTGGAACCCGACTTTGCATTGGGATCAAGGCTATGGTCGATGATTTCTATGTCCGACACAGGATTTGCTTTGGCGTCGAGGCTAGGTTTTGTCGCGACTTCAGCGTCACTGTGACTGTGGGTGTCAATTTGATGTGCCATTTTTGCCATAAGCTTGACCTTTACTTGTTATCACCCAGAGATCTCGTTCGCAGTTATATAAACATGACTGATGATGAACACGAAATTGCCCGATAGAGCGCAACACCTTAGTCAAGAAAAGCGCACTATGGATTTCCATTATGGATCTAAATCCGCTAGATCGCAACCCAGAAGTAGAATACCACCGAGCATGGGAATACTCTCCTCTCTAAACGCGCTATGAATTTAGGCGAACTGTTGATAGCTTTCTGACACGAGTGCGATAAGGTGATGGCGCAATAATAGTCTGGGGATGCGACAACAAGCTAGTACCGAAAGGCCCATGCGACATCAGAGTACATCGTAGCAGTATGGGGGGCTCACAGAAAAAAAGGTATTTCTGTGAACTTGCTCCTCGATTTCTCCCGACCAATGCCATTGCAATCCGCTATGGTGCCATCTACGACGTGGGGCGGCGTCCACATTTAGAAACCATTGACCTGAGAAATCGATAACAAGTTATGATAAGAAGCCATGATGGTTCGACTCAGATGTTGAATTTCACTGTGAGTCACAAGTTTATAGCCGAGATGTCTGAAATTCTTCGTATCGTTCTTGAAAATGTCGACTTCCGGCTGCCCACGCAAGTAACAGACGATAACAGTGTCCTCGCTCTCAAGAGCTTAGTCTTGGAACCTTTGATTCGATGGCAGCCAGACGGCGAGGTCCTACCAGGACTCTTTAATCGATGGGACGTTTCAGACGATCAACGAACCTGGTTCTTTCACATCCGTGATGGAGCCGTCTTCCACGATGGGAAGCCTTGCGACGCTCTCCTCATTGTGGAATACATCAAAGGCTTTCTCAACTCACATGATTACTTTGGCATGGCTTGGAGCTATAGTCGCTATTTCGCTAACACGACTTTCACTGCTGAGGATGGCGTGGCAGTCAAGATTCAGCATCAAGAGCCATTCCCAGATCTTCTCAACGTCCTCAATGACTTTTGGCCGTCGAGAATAAACGCGGATGGAAAGCCAATCCTTGGGACGGGTCCATATCGCGTTGTAGACTTTACCCGTCAGGATAACGTTGGCTCTGCAACTCTAGAGCTGGTAGATCCTGCTCAGCATCAAGACTGGCCACGGAAGATCGTCGCTACGGCGGCTCGCAGTGGTGAAGAAAGGCTCAGACTTTTGCAAACCGAACAAGTGGATGCGGCGCTGAATTTAGAACGCATTGATGATCTGAAGCTTCTGGACTTCCGATCCTCGTTGCAGTGGGGAAGAGTTTTGAGCACCTTGTCCGTCATCTACTACCTCAATTGCCCAAAGGGAGTCTTCTCTTCACCGCAGGTGCGTCTTGCTGCCAATCTCGCCGTTGACAACCAAGCTCTAGTCGACGAAGTCTACTTGGGTCTTGCTACACCAGCTGCAACTGTCGTCAGCCCTCACCATCTTGGCTTCAAGGAATCAAACCTAAGTCCCATTCCTTATGACCCCGAGCGGGCTAAGAAGCTCATCGAGCACCTCGACTTGAGTAAGCCTCTTCGGCTACGCACGCCAGAATGGATGCCGGAGCACGCTATCAAGATTACCGAGTTTATCAAGAAATCTTTAGGAGCGATCGGTTTCAAAGTAGACGTTGAGGTCGAGACGAATCGTCCAGAGTACGCAAGGTCGATAGGGCTACGGAAGAACATTGGTGACCTTGCTTGCTTCGATTCGACGCCCAACACCACCTTTCGGGTTCTAGACGATAAGGTATCAAGTGAATCGCATGGTACGTGGTGGCTAGGGTACCATGACGATGAGTTTCAGAGGTTGTTTGCCAAGGCAAGAGTAGCAAAGAGGGATGATAGGAAGAAGGCATATGGGGAGACTTTGAAGAGGGTACATGAAAATCCACCTTGGCTCTATGTTGCGCATCCGGACGTTATCTGGGCTACCAGGCCTGGAGTTAAACTCAGCATTGGTCCATCGGGAGTACTTGAGCTGGGCAAGTAAGTTCCTATATCAAGTTATCTTTTGCAGCAGCCCTTGGTTTGAGGATGGGCAGAAGTGACAAGAAGGCTCTTATGTGCTGGCATGTTCGTAAAAAGGCTTCAGACTTGACAAAAGAATAAAGATATTTGACTACCGTCTCCGAATGCCGCCCTACCAATTCAAGGCAAGTTCATGTACTCCGCGAAAAAGAACGCCCTCCTATGACAGAAACGGTTACCCTGCCCAGAAACGCATTTGTAATCTCCGATGATGAATCTGCCAAAGTGGAGTGCGATCGCGGAGACCTGCAATTCTGATGCACCTTTTGGGTTAATCACATTTTGGGGTGCAATACCCGGCGTCGGATCTTGTATCCGACATCATCTCTTTTTTTTATCCAGTCTTCAACTTCACCCCTTTCGTGGCAACATCAGGCTATCTTCTTCAAGGTTAACTATCTTGGGAGTTATAGTGTAGCTGTTGAGGAAGTGAAGGCAAGCAACCATGTCTTCGCCGGAAAAGACTGCCGAAGCGACGGCGGCGAGTGAGCCACAGACCGCCACAACAAACGCGCCCTCTGTGTTGAACGACGAATCAGCGGTTGTAGACATTGAGAAGAGTTTCGCAGCTTGGGTATGTGTCTTTGGTAGCTTTTTGTTCCTGATGCCTACATACGGTAAGTACAGCGCCACTTCAGACCTATTACCCGTTATTAACGTCGCCCAGGGATGATGCAGTCTGTCGGAACGTTCCAATCTTACCTCGAACTAAATCAGCTCTCCGATTACTCAGCTGGTGATATCGGCTGGATCCCTGGCATGTACATGTTTGTATCAATGCTGGTCGCCATTCAAGTTGGTTCTTTTCTTGACCAGCGCGGTCCTTTCGCTATGAGCATTGTTGGAGGAGGCGGGATTGTTATTATGTTTGTTCTGCTAGCTGAGTGCAAACAGTACTGGCATTTCATGCTGTGCTTTGGAATCTTTGGTGGACTATCGACTGCTATCGCTGGCACTATCCCTGTAGCAGTGGTAGCAAAGCTCTTTTCACGGAAGCGCGGCTTTGCTATTGGGATAGCTCTCACCGGCTCATCGACAGGAACAGTGATCTTCCCCATCATGCTTCGTTCATTGCTCCCGAAGCTCGGTTGGAGCTGGTCAATGAGAATACTGGCCTTCGTCATCCTAGGTATCTTCACTCTCGGAACGATTTGCTTCATTCCTTACCGTCGACTCGTCAAGCTTGTCAATATGCCGATAGCCAAGAAAGGCGGCCTCTCTCTTCTCAACTTCTCTGCCTTTCGGTCTGTAGCTTTTACGCTGGTCTGTGTTATGTTCTTCGCTACTCAGTTTGTTCTATATGGAATTGGTGGCCTGTTGCCGACTTTTGCCATTCAGGCTGGGTTGACAGCCGAAACTGGCTATACGCTCGTCTCTATCATCGGCGGTGCTTCGGCTTTCGGTCGTGTTATTCCCGGTTTGATTGGCGACAAGCTAGGCCATTACAATGTTTTGATATTTATGATGGCATTGACGTTGGTCTTTATGGGGACGCTATTTGTTCCCTTTGGGGACAACAGTGTCGTGCTGTATGTCTTCACAGGCATCTGGGGTTTTTGTTCTGGGGGGTTCTTATCTATAACTCCAGGTAAGATTCATCACCAATGATGAGTGAAAACATTTCTAACAGTTTTAGTATGTGTCGGCAAGACATGCGAGCCAAAAGATTATGGCCGACATTACGGTATGATCCTTGGGCTGTCTTTAGAATTGCCTCACTAATCAGTTTAAAGGAACCATGAACTTCGTTATCGGCTTCTCTTTACTTATTGCCATTCCAAGTAGCGGCACAATGATAGACAAGATGGGAACTCAAGCTCTTAGCGGTTTCCTGATGGGAGTTCTAGCTCTAGGCCTAGGCTGCTTGTTTGCATCACGCGCCGTCCTGGCAGGAAACTGGTTTGGACTCAAGACCAAGATTTAAAAAGCTCATGTCTTTCTTTCGAAGCGGAAAGACGATTTTAGACATAAAAATTGCGTATGAATAGACTATGGGTTTGAGTTCCAACACCACGGCTATCAACTCAAGCATTCTCCAAGTAAATGACGGATCATGGGCTCGAGATGTCCTGTGCGGTGATGTTGGTCTCACCGGACTATTCGATTTAGTTTGCGGTCTAGGTACCGCAGTTCTAGGGCGAATTCATCGTGAGCCTAAACCTCTTTCGACGCATTCCGATCCATGTCCCCTTCATTCAGCCTGGCAAGGACCAGCTCAGGCCGATGTTTCCTAACATCAAACGTAGTGCAATAATTCCGTGGCTCTAAAGTCTTATTCGCATCACAGAATGTATCGACTGGGAAAAGCCAAAAGCCAAAAGCCGGTCTGACAGTCATGCTGATGTCTTCATCCCGAGATTCTGGGGTTTCCGAAGCTGCAGCTCTTTCTATCTGTGGTTCTTGAGAAGACCACGTACTTCCAGTCTTTGGTACCCATCCATTATCTTCCCATTGCAACCAATCCTCGGCATCCCTAAGGTCACAGATCGTCCGACGGGGATTGAAGGCAAGTAAAAGACGGTACCGTTCTTCACATGGTCTTACTTCTATTGTTTCCAGAACTTGAAGCCATGAGCCATATAAAAGCTTGGGATTGCGGATGTGAAGATGGCTTAGATCATTTTCGACAGTGCGAGGATCAAGCCCAATACGATCGAAGTTGTGTGCCGTAGCGTGAATGGGTAATGACCTTTCGAAGAACGTCTTGTGGATTGTTGGCCATTCATCTTCGCCTCCAATCATCTGCCGAATAGATTCCTGGATAGAAATCAACCAAACTTCATCAAGCCCACTGATGACTTCCTTGAAGATCTTCATCTCAGAGGATTTGATTTCGGATGGCTTGATCGCGTTAAGGCCGTGTATGCGCCCCCCTAACTGATTGCGACAGAGTGCAAGGTTTCTGATCCCGATCTTACGTGGATCATGCTTCGTCTTCAAGTCGCACACAAAATCAACTATCGCCATCGTGTCTTGCTCTATATGAAGAAAGTCATATTCAGGGTTGATATATATCGTTCCAGAAGTCCAAGGGGTGATGCGATACTTGGATACTTCGTCCGTCAACCAACAGGGCAGATGAACCCTTTGAAAAGAAAGCGTTACCTCTCTAGATTCTGCATTGACTCTGAGAAGTTTGCTAAGGAGTCCGTGGTCGGTGACAACGGGGTAGTAGGGGGAACCATTCTCCACGGGTTCTCGGGGAAACTGAATATCATTCCTATTACGGTTTGCACAAAAGCTGGCGCGCGATCGGAGAAAGATCTTAATGATTCTGTGATGTCGGAGAGACCATGTCCATATCGAGACCCGTATCTCTGCTGGGAGTGAGGGGAACTGGGTGAATGAGGATGGCCCTGCAACATTAGGCCCAGGGTGGTTGAAGATCTCTGAAGGATTCTGAGACATTTTATGATATGTATAAGATATTGCTTTTTGAAAGGAACGACGTGTTAGAGCATGTTGCGAGTGGAGTATGTTGAAAGTCGTAACTAAGATTGTTGACAGTCCTTCATGCTGACGGCCGGACAAGGGTTCCGCGGGAAAACCTTGGGCCGTGGCGCAGCCAAGCACGGATGACACAGCAGCAGCTCAGCGTTCCTACCAATCATAATTATGCTCGTATAATTGGTCTAGATTAGCTAGTCCTAGATGTACGGAGTCGGCAGGGGTATGCGGCCAGCGCTGAAGGGAAGATGGTTTCTTGAAGACATGATGGTCAAATTGATCAACAGCTTAAAATTCATCAGAAATTCGATGTATAATCTATCATAACATGGTATCAAACATTTCGCTTCGTCAAAGATAATCACGGCCTAAAGCACCCCAACCTCTAGCCCTCGCCCTCACAAGCCCCATATCATCCATGTTGAGGATTCCAATACCGTTGTCTATCAACACCCTCCATGCGATATCCCTCACATTCGGTGGTTTTGAAGGAGTATCCCAGTATCGTGCCAACAGGCCACGAGCTTTGGCTTGCTCAATCTGCGTCAACGCCATGTCAAGTTCTCTTGATGGCGGTGTATCCATCACGCGTTGGAAGTTTGATCTGTAGAGAATAGCGTTCTGGAATCGCGTTGATGCAAAGTATGAATTGGAACGGTTGAATTTGTATGTAGGAGGGTTTGTTGAGAAGTCATCGTCTATTGAGACAAGACCATCAAGCTTGGCGTCCCAGAAGATGTCGCGATGGGTAGAGTTCATGGCCAGAACGGACTCGAAGGGGGTGTTTCCAGTTCCGACTACGGTGAGAGGTCGGATGATTCTCTCTGTTCCGTTCCAGTATGTCAAGTAGCCAAGGTCTCGCAAAGGCTGCAACTCAGCGTTTAACGCATCGAATGTTTCTGGGCCAGCTGTTTTGAGATCAACGAGGAGCGTGACGGTTTGTTTCGGTGCCATTTCGAAAAATCCTTGCCAGTCATCATCCTTCACCCCCACGTTCCGCGCTTCCAACATACGCTGGAGAGGCTTCAGATACAATCCTTGTAACGTTCGGTGAGGGTTCACGCTCAATCTCGAATGCGCAACAAAAAGATTGCCATGTCGTAGATGGACATCTGCTTCGATGCTGATACACCCAGAGCCGAGGGCTTCAAACAGCGGGATATGCCGTGTGTAGTCATTGTGCGAGTGGACCGGTACGGGACGAGCGCTTCGGAGGAATGATTGATGATTATCGTCCCAAATTTCAGGACTGTCGTGACTGAGGTGACCGAATCGTAAATCGTAGGGATCGTTTGGTATACGGGCCATGCCCGTGCCAAGGCGGGTGATGTAGATTAATTGGCTGATGGACCTGCAGACCATGAGTAAAGACCCTGAAAATGCTTGGCGAATGAATGACTTACAGTATGAGCAACAAACCCGTAGCATACTTTAGCCAATTGGTCCTCATATGTCGCACAAAAATAACCCTGGGAGGATGTCTCCTCACGATAATCTCCTCCGACGAACTCGCATCATTGTAAGTAAGCCTCGACTCCATGATATATCCCTCGAACGCAGTGTCTACAGTCTCTCAAATCCGAGGAACGAAAAAGAGGGGTCTAACGGGGTAATAATTATAACCACCAACAGCGCTACCGAGCGAGTCCCAAGGGATTTCTGAAGTGGCTAGGCACATTTCCTCGGGTGCTACCCGACCAGGTTAGGTTCAGTGGAGAGGTTTTACGCTTCCACCAATAGAAGCGCTCGAGATTGGTCGAGACTCGTTCTGGACCTGACCTTAGAACGCCGCGGGTTTTTTCATGTCACGATAGTGCCCTTTTGGCGCTACCGTTATACGACTGCGCCTTTTGGAGAAGCGTAAGCACGGCACGGTTTATGTGACGGGATAGGGGCCATGGAGGTGGCTTTTTTTTGGTCGTTGGTGATTGAGTTTGGGACGCGTCAACGGTGCTGGAAGGATCTGAGGCAGCAGAATAACATCAGGAGGTTTTGGAAAAGGTACCTGAGCCTCAGCTGAGACAGCGTGGTTTAAACGAGTATTCTCGGAGGTTTCTGTTTCAAGCTGCTCACACGAGGTAGGTTAGAATCATGTCTTTGTTGGTGCAGCTCCCGGGAATTCGGCACAACGCGCCCTCGACGCTGGAACTTTGACCTCCGACTCGGACCCGGAGTTGCATTGCATTCACGGAGCGCCAGTTTTCCGTCGGCAATTGGGCTTGTACGTCATCTCTCTAAGTACCTATATTTGACGTTTAACTCTAAGTAACAGTAATACAACGTTTCTCCCGTCGACATGGAAGAAGCAACGATTCTTCTCCTTCGTCTGGATCATCTTGCAGGGCTGTACAGGCTCGTAAATCGCTAAGTTCACCCAAGTGGGGCGACCCATGTAGCACATCATGGCTGTCACGTCCGTCGATTTATTTATACGAAAGCTTATTAGAGATTGGTCCGCCCGCGGAATGCGTCGTGTCAATCTGTAAGAGGGATGCTTGGGAAAAGGCTCCGCGGCTAATTACGTCATTTCTGATATGCAACGTTGTGATGTAATTTTACGCGTCTCTCACACTCTCGCTCGTTCATTTCCTGTTTCATTCTGGCTCACTTGAGTCGCCAAAGCAATCCATGCCAGCTTTATTCTATGAGTGAGTATTTTGGAACCGATCACTTAGATATCGTGGCAAGATAAGCAAAGTAAAGCCGTGTTCTTTCATTTGAACAAGCATAGGCAGGTTAGTTTCTAGGGTGCCGTTGATGTGCATTTTGTTTCTTGTGTCAACATCAGAGAAAAAGCTAGGAGCATTACAAACAGACTTGAAGGTGGCAGTTCCAGGCTCTTAGATGAGATATACCATTACACTTTTTTATATGATTATACGTTTCTCATCAAGGTGTATGAGATCAGATCTGGTATTGTTTCGGAGCAGAGTATGAAACTTCGACCTACCCTGTAGAGCTGTTCTTGCGGCGAAATCAGGGGCAGGGCCGATGAGTTCTAGACTCCACGGAAATTAGTTTCTCCATCTCTTGCGTGATAGTCTAGAACAGCGAAAAAATATCTCAGGCGTTAAACGGACTCATGCAAAGCGCTGAGCTAGAGAGTCATGGCCTGATCACCTGCCATTTGCTGTCACGAGTAAGTCGGAGCAAACCCCATGTATCATCTGGAATACCCCGGACCGGACCCCATCCCATGCAGAACCTCGGCTTTTTATCTTATCTGATCGGATCAGGAAGAACAAAAAAGCGGAATATCCGTCGGAGTTTATGCCGTCTTTGGCGACATTGTTGTCCATCTTTTGGAGACAAGACAGCGGCACAGTTGAAGCACAGGAGTGTCAGAAATTGCAAGAAAATAGTTACAGCCAGTCTTATACGATTAATATCATAAAAAATGTATTATTACAACATATCATGACTTCTTTCATCACGCATCAGCGACCGACATACCGAGGCACCCTCTAATAGCGTCGTCGTCATGATCCACTTTTTAGAAGAGCCGAGGTATCCAAGTCTTAGCCTCATCGATTTTCCGACATCGCTTGGACCGAGCGACGCCCCATAAAGTTCAAACTCCCCTTAATCTGACCATTCCATCATCAACCTTTCTCCTCCCTCATCAAAATCCGGGGTAAACCACATCCACAACAACAATGCCTCCGCAAAATCCAGACTGGGTCAAGGCCCTCAAGCCCTCCGGCCCCCAAGGTTCAGAGCTTCTGGCCCAAGAACGCGCCAACTCTGACATCAACGTTGACCAGCTCTCTACTTTCCTCTTCACAAAAGAAGTCCTTGAGAGAAATGACAAGATTCTCAAGATTCTACAGGCTGATCCTGTTTTTGACAAGGAGCAGAACTACTTCAGGGGTCGAACAGATAGACTTGAGGCTGCGCTTGCTAGAGGCAAGGCTTTGAGGAGATTATCTGTCAAGCACAACTGGAATGAAGAGGAGCATCATGCTGCCAATGATCTGATCAGTGAGCCTACGCCTTATGGTCTTCATGCCACTATGTTCTTGAAGACGCTTGAGGAGCAGGGTACACCGGCGCAGCATAAGCTTTTCCTGGAGAGGGCGAGAAACTATGAGATCATCGGATGCTATGCTCAGACTGAACTGGGTCACGGCTCTAATGTTCGTGGTCTGGAGACCACTGCTACTTGGAACCACGAGGACAAGACCTTCACTATTCACTCGCCCCATCTCACAGCTTCAAAGTGGTGGATCGGTTCTCTGGGCAAGGCTGCCAACCACGCTGTCGTCGTCGCGCAGCTTATCCTCAACGGCAAGCCCTACGGCCCTCATCCCTTCGTCGTCCCCATTCGGGACATGAAGACCCATGAGCCCCTTCCCGATATCCACGTTGGAGATATCGGTCCCAAGTTCGGTTACAACACCATGGATAACGGCTTCCTGCTCTTCAACAACGTCAAGATTCCCCACGTCAACATGCTGAACCGCTTCTCCGGCGTTGACCCCGAGACCGGAAAGTACATCCGTCCTTCGAACCCAGCTCTCATCTACGGAACCTTGACTTTCATCCGATCATCCATCGTTTTCCAGTCTGGATCCGTTCTTGCTCGTGGTGTCACTATCGCTACACGATACTGCGCTGTTCGCCGGCAGTTCCAGGACCGTGATGCCGATGCTAGTGAGACTGGTGAGAACCAGGTTCTTAACTACACAATGGTTCAGCACCGCCTTCTACCCCTTCTCGCTTCTTCATATGCGCTTTTCTTCACTGGTCGCGCTATGATTAACCTCTACAACGCCAACCAGAAGCGCATGGCTCAACGCCGCGATGCTGGCGACGCTAACCGCAAGCCTGGTCCTGAGGAGCTCAGTCCCGGCAGTGATCACCTTGCTGATCTCCACGCCATTTCCTGCTCCCTCAAGGCATTTGCCTCTACCACCGCTGCCGAGGGTCTGGAAGTCTGCCGTCGCGCTTGTGGTGGTCACGGTTACTCTGCTTTCTCCGGCATTGGCAGCTGGTACGCTGATTATCTTCCTACTGTCACATGGGAGGGCGACAACTACATGCTTACCCAGCAAGTCGCTCGATACCTCCTCAAGTCTGCCCGCGCTGTTCTCGCCGGCAAGGCTCCTGACAACGGCATCTCCCGTATCTTCAAGGAGTTTATTCGCCGACAGGACATCGGTGCTGCTTTCGACGTTCTTGACAGCGACCAAGATCTCGTTGATGCTTTCGCATGGCGCGTGTCATTCCTGACCTTCGAGGCTCTCAAGCACCGTGACGAGGAGAAGCAATCCTGGAACAGTCTCCTCATCGACTTCTGGCGTCTGTCTACCGCATACGCCCAGTACCAAGTCGTCAAGAACTTCCACGAAGCTCTCCAAGACGAAGCCACCAAGAAGTCCCTCGACCCCAACACCCTCGCCATCATGCACAAGCTCTTCGAGCTCTTCGCTCTGCATAATCTCCAGAGCTCCGCCTCTGAGTTCTTCACCAGCGCCGCCACAACAGTTCGCCAAATCCAGCTCGCCCGCACAAAGCGAACTCTCTCCCTACTTGATGAGATCCGACCTCACGCCGTCAGACTCGTTGATGCCTGGTCGTTCCCTGACTGGCAACTTGACAGTGCCCTTGGTCGCTATGACGGCAAGGTTTATGAGGACTTGTTCCATCGTGCTTCGGAGGTCAACCCTGTTAACGACATTGTGTTTGATCCTTATCCCGAGTCCGATGTACTGTTCCGTAAGAACGGTAGTGGCCCTAAGGCGAAGTTGTAAGAGAGAGCGCTTGATACCTGTACTCTAAAATAGTGTTACCTAGTCTTTTGTATTGTTATTTATATAGATAGAGCAATATTAGCCTTCTTTGCTTATTCCGATTCTTGTTAGTCAATGGGACTCTGGTCTTGTTCGTGTAAGAGGACTTGGCGATGATCTCCGTGGATATTTCCGTAGAATAATATCTGAAGGGCTGCCAGCTTGCTGTCCGCGGAGCTGGGCCTTTGCACGACCATGATAGATCGGCTAATCAAATGTGCAATGTATTTCCTATACTAGGACTCAAGACTTGTATAAAACCGTCCCTGTTTGTTCAAAGGGGATGGCCTTGTACCTCATATTGAGCCAAGGAACATGTGGACTGCTCTGTCGGGCAAGAATATTAACGTTAACCTTATCACCAACTCTAGGACTTTTCGAGACGCTGGTATGACGTGCTTATCTATGGCTTCCGAAACTATGGCATGAGCGGTGGACACTATGAATTTTACGATGTCATTGGCGCTCTTCGCTATATCCGCAAACACAAGGATACCAAGGACTCGATCATCAGCTTACTCGTAAGACACATGGGTGGTAGCATTGATTTCTTGGCTATGGGCAAGCATCCCTACGAACTTAGAGAGACCCGAGCTGTTGTCTTTCTCAGTCAACAAGAGCAGCCGAGTAACGCCATTCTCTATCATTGCTCTATTACTCAGGCATCTCATCCTTGTATAGCTAACTATATAAATCTATTGTACAAAGCTCATAGGTTGAAGAACAGCTTCCAGATTGAACAGAACTTTCTCTATTAACGAGAGTGATGACTTTGCTGCGTCTTGCTTAAAACTCGACACTTTATTTATGGCTTTCTTATCTATCGACTCAACATAGTAGCTATGCCTTATCAAGCCTAGATTCGGCTAGGACGGGATGACATGGCAATTTTGACTGGTTCGTTGCCACCACATTTGCACAGCAGCAGAAATGCTACTAATTATAGCACGAATAAGCTCCAGGCAACTCTCCTCCCAACGTCTTTTTATGCAACGTCATCCTTCAGACCTCAGACCAAATCATCGACTCCTCGCTCCTCAACTTCGTCAACCTGGATCAACTGCAGCACAATGGCTACCGACAGACAGCCTGAGATTATCTTGTATGATCTTGCATGTATCAAGAACACATGCTTCTCGCCCGTCGTTTGGAAGATCCGCTTGATGCTCAACTACAAGGGCATTCCTTACAAGACCATATTCCTTGGATTCCCCAATATTGAGCCAAAGCTCAAAGAGCTGTAAGTAATCGGATGATTGATCCAATACACTCAATGATTCGCTTGTATGACGAGCTGACAAGCGAAAACCAGCGGCCTGGAGCCTCATGACTCTAGCTCTGGCTCCGCTCGTTACACTGTCCCAACAATCCACCATGCCCCCACTGGCAAATTCATCATGAACTCAACCGCCATCGCCGAATTTCTCGAATCGACCTATCCAAGCCCTCCACTCCCTCTGAGCTCTGAGCTCGGCCGCGAGATTGAAACCAGAGCCCGCAGTGCCATCGGTCCCGCATTCCGCATCTCTGTCACGCCACGCGAGAACCTCATCCTGTCGCCACGAGCTCAAGAGTATTTTCGAGCCAAGAATGAAGCTCGAATGGGATGCAAGCTGGAAGACTTGATGGACCCAGAGAAAGAGGAGAAGACATGGCAAGCTGTTGCGGACAAGATGAGTGAGCTGAGTGATTTGATGTTGACGAACAAGGACAAAGGACCATTCTTGCTGGGTGAGAAGCCGAGCTACACTGATTTCTTCATTGCTGCTTCGCTCCAATCGGCGAGAACTATTGATGAGGAGATCTTCCAGCGCTGTGCTGCATATCCTGGTTTCAAGGCTATCTACGAGGCTTGCATTCCTTGGATGGAGAAGAAGAAGTAGGTCAAGGAGAAGTCTAGCCTTATGGTATGGACCTAGTAGTCTACCTAATAGTATCTACCTGGTAGTATTTAGGTAGGATAGTTATAGACTCAGCTCCTCTCATTACTCTACTTAAACAGGTGCTTATTAACTGGCGTCACAGCATCCCTGCCCTCCAGAACTGCCATAACATTCTCCATAGCCAACCTCTCAAACCCAATCGACGTATCGAGTGCACCACCAGCAGTATGACACGTCAAAGTCGCATTTCTCATCTTCTGCAACCTCGGATTCGGTCTCGGTTCTTCCTCAAAAACATCCAAGCCTACTGCAAACAAGTGTCCAGAATCCATAGCGTCAGCCACAGCTTCTTCGTCTACCAGACTCCCGCGCGCAACATTCACCAGCCGTGATCCTTTCTTCATCTTGGTTATCTCTGCACGTCCGAGGATTTTCTTCCCGCCTGCACCGGGAGCAGCTATGACGATGCAGTCGGCGATGGCGAGCATGTCTTCGAGCTTTGGGTAGTTTGTTGCTTCGATGGCTGCTTCTTGCTCTGGGGATTTCGGAAACGGATCGTAGTATGCAATGCGCATTCCAAGAGCCTTGTAAGTCTTGAGGGCAATCTGATAACCAATGTTGCCGAGACCAATAATCCCCAGAATGTGGCCACGAGGGTTGAATGCCGTAAGTTGCGTATGGGCATGTGCATCTAGAAACTCCTCTTCGCTGCCTCTCGCAGCCATGTTGCTCCACTGCATATTCCTAAATACAGAAATGATATGGTAAAGTGCCATGTCAGAAACAGCTTCCGTCGAAGCAGCTGCTCCATTGCAATAAAGGATACCGTTTTCGGCCATGATATCAACATCAGCCCAGTCATACCCAGCGCCGGCTGATGCGTAGACCCTCATGGACTCGGGCAAGAGTGGAATTAGCTCTTTGTCCCAGCGTCCCATTTCCCCGCCTGTGATCCAAAAGGGTCGCATGACAGCTTGGAAATCACCCCATTTCTTTTGGCGAAGAGCAGCGAGAAAGGGACCGCGTTGGCGTTCTTCCACTGAGGGGCGGATGACAGTAAACTTTGACTCGAGCTGTTTGTAGAGATCGTGGTTGTATTTTACTGGGTCTCCAATGTGGAGTACTATAGGTTTGTTGGCTGAAGGCATGATGGGAGCTGAAGAGACAATATCTGATGGTTGGGATATGATGCTAAAGAGATCCCTCAACGCTTTTGTAAGAAGGTATATAAACGACACCGGCACAAGAACGTAATATTGATCTGTGGACCGACATCGATCTTCGCTCCGAGCTCTCCATATTCCCCGCGTCTTCTTTCCCACTATCTCCTCCCATGCAGGTCGCATGTCGCCATTACTACCTGACTATCACCAATACAACGCGTTCATCTCGTCGGCTCGGCTACACACAACAAACGTCCCTTGTAGCGCGCATTCAACTCATCGGATAACGGCTCGGAATGTTGTTGGATTGGCTCGAGTTGAAGATCTACATGATTAACGGGGTTACGTTGCAAGGTTCTTTTCCCCGCTCGTCCTGGTTTCCCCAGACTATCTCCCCCATACCCCAGGTTCTGTGCCGCAGGAATCTCGGCAAGAAATGCGATGGCTAGCCTGGGCAGATTGATCGTGTTGATACATAAGCTTGAAAAGGTCTCTAAATTTCGCTGTTGATTAGTGTAATCTTGTGATCAACTTATCAACGAAACTGTCTGTCATCATGGCTGATATCAAAGAGACAGGCGAGGAACTCCATCTGGAGACTCTTGGTGGAGAGACAGCCCATATAGAGAATCGCGAAATCAAGGAAAAAGCCCTCGTTCGAAGAATCGACAAGCGAATGATGCCACTAATGATGCTTCTCTGCAAGTACTGACTCCCTTGATCCTATCAGCAAGAGCTAACATATTCTTCAAAGATATCCTCAATTGCCTCGACAGAAATAACATCGCTACCGCCCGCCTCGGTAATTTCGAAGCAGACATCGGTCTTGTGGCCGAGCAATACAACACGGTCATCAGCATCTTTTTCGTGGGTTACATCCTGACTCAGGTTCCCACCAACATGATCCTAAACAAGATGCGACCGTCGATCTTTTTGGTATGTTTCCGCGTCAAGGGCTTGGTAGGTACGATGCTAACTTGGATTGGTAGCCTTGTATCATGGTCTGTTGGGCTACTGTTAGTGCTTGTACGGGTACTGTGCAGAGTTATCATGGAATGATGGCGTTGAGATTCATCCTTGGATTTGTTGAGGCACCGTTCTTTCGTAAGTTGATCCATCGTTTTGGTGGTGTGTATTTAACTGACTTGAATAGCTGGTGCGCTGTTCCTGTTTAGTTCATGGTATACTAAGAAAGAACTCGCGGTTCGCATCTCGGTTCTGTATGCAGCTGGCCAAATGGCTGGTGCATTTGGCGGTCTTCTAGGAAGTGCCATAATGGCCGGTATGGACGGCAAAGCTGGTTTAGCCAACTGGCGATGGCTCTGTATGCCCTCCTCTCTCTAATCTTATATGTCCCGACTAACAAGCGTCTAGTCATCATCGAAGGCTGTGCCACTTATCCCGCAGCTATCGTCACATACTTCGTTGTTCCAGATTACCCAGCAACGACAGCCTGGCTGAGCGATGAAGAACGCCGCATTGCAGTACTACGTATGGCCGAGGATGCCAGTAAGGAAGATGATCGAGCCGATGTATCAGCTTGGGAGGGTGCTAGAATGGCCTTCACCGATCCTGCTCTTTACATGATATGGATCATGCAGCTTGGTCTCAACACGGCGGCAGCCTTTACAAATTTCTTCCCTACTATTGTCAAGACTCTGGGCTACAGCTCGACTATCACTCTGCTGCTCTCTGCGCCACCGTATGTATTTGCTGCGGCCCTGGGAATTACGAACTCTTGGCATAGCGATCGAGTGAATGAGCGATGGTTACATGTTGTTTGGCCGCAGATATTCTGCAGCATTGGGTTCATCATCTCAGCTGTGACTCTCAACACGGCTGCTCGATACATCTCGACATTCATGATGATGTCAGTCTACGGATCCTTTGGTTGCATCTTGTCTTGGGTATCTTCGTCTTTACCGCGTCCATCGACAAAGCGCGCCATCTCATACGCTGTTGTTAACGCTGGATCCAATCTCGCATCTATCTACGCATCTTACTTCTACCCTTCATCTCAAGGTCCGCGATATTGGCAAGCAAACGTCGCAAACGTAGCATTCAGTGGCCTTTGCATTGCTATGGCGACTATTCTCAGATTCTTCCTTGCTCGGAGAAACAAGAAGCTGGAGAAGGCTAGAGAGCATGATTTTCAGCATGAGGGTACTATGAGTGGCACTGAAACAAGGCTGTTTGCGGAGAAGTGGCAGTGCGGAACTGAGTATGTCTTTATACTGTAGACGGGATGACATCGATTAAGTATAACAAGCTGATACGTAATGTGAATATCAACTTATAGTATTTTCTCTCCTACTTACTACCTTGAATAGTTGTTGCTTTAGACTAACCCTAACTTAAACCTGCCCCTTTGACATTCGGGTCCAAGCACACCAAAAACGATCCAATTCAATCAACTACCCCTCAAATAGCAGCCTTTCCGCGAGTCTCGTAAGGTAGAATAAGGAACACAAACCCCGCAACCACGAAGAGGGCTGCTGAGATCCAGACCGGCATATCATTGTCAATACCCACGTATGCCGCAATGATAGGCGCCATGAGACCACTCATGCGGTTAAAGACGGCTACGACACCATTGCCAGTGCCGCGGATGGGAGCAGGGAAGAGCTCTGGCGTATAGGAGTACAAGAGTCCGTAGACCAAATTCTGGAAGAAGGCAATAGCACAAGAGAAGCCGATGATGCCGGCCTCGTTAGAGGCCCTTGTGAAGAGGAAGAGGAAGACACCGGTACCGACACAAGCAAAAGTTCCAGTTCCCTTGCGGCCGATGCGCTTCATGTCAACGGTTAGTCCACCGACGAGGGAGGCAGGAATACCGCAGACGGCTTGGATGGCGTAGTTACGGTAAGTCTTTGATATGGAGGATCCGCCGCGATTGACGCCCTTATTCTCGAGGTAGATGGGGATGAAGCTATTGTAAAGCGGGTAGGCCATACCAATACTACACCAGAGGAAAATCATAAGGGCTGTAGAGATGGCCATGCGGGGGGTAGAAAAGAGGCTGGCAATCTTGGCAGGCTTGAACTTTTCCATGTTGCGCTTGAGAATATTCCCAGTGGCGGTACTAGGCGCGGTCTCGGTGGCGTTGGTGGCGCCCAACTCACGATCGATGTTCTCGAAGTGCTCTAGGGTGAGCCATGTGGTACCACCGTTGCGGCGAGCGATCTCCTGGATAACCAAGACGGCCTCGGCGTCTCTGCCCTTGCCTAGCAAGAACTTGGGTGTCTCAGGTACACGGAAGGTGAGACGGATGAGAAACAGAAGCAAGGTCAGACCACCAAAGGTCCAAAAGGTATAGCGCCAACCGAGGTTGTCGTGATAGTCACACTGAGTGGTGTCAGACTGGCAAGAGTAGTTTGCAATGAGTGGCCAGGCTATCATAGCGGCGATAGCCTGACCGAGACTCCAGAAGGCAGACTGCATGACGAGGAGGTACTGGTGGGTGGCGGGGATGAACTCGAGGAAGATAGCACTGTCTACGGGCTGGTTACCTCCAGAACCCATACCAATGAAGGCACAGAAGGTGGCAATAGCGACAAAGTCCGGGCTGCCGGCACCGACAAGACCAGCGACAGCAGCGATAAGAAGAGTGATATTGAAAGCAAGGCGGCGACCAATGTAGTCTGCGGTAATGGGCCAGAAGCTGGAGCCGATAACGAGACCTGCGTACTTGGCAACGGTGAGGAAGGCGATGCGCTTAACATTGAACTCGTTCCTGACCGGTGCGCTGACAATGGTGATTGCTTGCATCCAGAACTAGGGAATGAGTTAGCACGTAATCGTTTGTTATTGGTCTGCTGAGTCGAGCGTGTAGACTGACGTTGTCGACGAACCAACCAAAGCCGGTCATCATATAAATCTTCCACTGGAAGGAACCCATGCCAATATCTATGATGGCCTGGTTCATGATTGTAACTTTCTTGTTATAGATAAGGTCAGCCCCCGCAGCAACGACACTTATGTCAACGCCCTGGTGGATGCTGCCCTTAGCCGTGTCCGTCTGATCCATGGTGGTGGTCTTCTCGAGGTCAACACCGTGGTTGGTAGTTGTCCCTGCCATACTGAAAGCAAAGACAAGAGCTGTCGATACGGATGGCTGTAGACCCGTTGTGTTCTGAATACACTATTGAGGAGAAGAGAGAGGAGGAGAACAGCTGATGAGTTGAAGGGAACGAGATGAAAAGAAATTGGCTGGGCGATACGGCCTCTTTATCATCGGAAACTACTGGTGTCCCTTTCCCCATTTCTTGGCATTCGTGGGGAGCTGAGAAGAAGTCTACTGGAGCTAGACCAGAGAGCACATCCTACAGAAATGATAAAGCATGGCTTGCACTAACAACAAACAGGGATTGCCACCAATCAAGTCAGTCACTTTATCAGCTTGCTAGATAAGTCTTTGACGCGGCGGAATTCCTGTGAACCTTAAACAAGGAGGCCGAGTTTTCTGATAATGCCGCCTCCATTATCTAGCGGGTCAAGATCAAGTATGGCAGATCTCTGATAACGAAAATACGCTCAATCTCTAAAGGGTTTATTTATCTGAAAAGGCAATGCCTGTTCCCCCGCTATCCCTTCCCCACAACGCGAGGCAAGGGTCCAGAAGTGATCTACATATCTTGTCTACTTCAGACAATGGCACACCAGTTATACGCGGGGTTACAGTCAGCGAACGGAGTGGACCTAGAGGCATTAACCCAAGGTAACTAAGAGCCCGAATATATGAAAATATACTAAATCTGCCTGCGCTGGATGTGTGAGCTAATAAATTTCCTGTCTCGGTGCCGTTGGCTAGCTGGAAATGGACATAGCTACCGGCTGACCGGCTAGGGCCGCTTAGTGGCATCGAGCAGCGCAATGAATACCCCAAATCCGGCTTAGGACTGTCAATCCGCGAGTTCAGTGGTGACATGACTCTGGAAGAGTGTGCCCAATGCGCCCCCGCACGCGCTTTGAATTACCCTCTTCGAGTAACTACTCCGGCTCGGGATCTTGATCCAGGCCTTCTCCGACGAATAATTGATACTGGCAAATTATATTTGCAATCTGTGCTTTGGGTTTCCCAGACTCCCTGGTGTAAAGTAAATGCCGTGGCCACCGCCTCATTCCCCACCCCCATATCCTGGGCGGCTTGAATTACCTCTTGGAACGAACACGACTAACAAACAGATCATTCGATGAAGCATGCTCCTCATACCTCATAGACAAGCTCCGCGAAGGATATAAGGAACATATTTGCTATATTTCTAAATTGAATCGTTTCATTCTTATCGTTCAATCTCAAGATAATTTCACTATTTGCCTCCCAACTTCTTGTCCTTCTAGGCATCTGCACTCAACTCTTTAATCTTAGAGAGCCAGCCTTGGTCTTGAACCACCTGTATTTTATCATTATGGCTCCCGCTGCTGTCGCTAAAGTGCTTGCTGCCCCTGATGTGGGCAAAGAACCTGGTCAGCCAGCGCCCAAAGGCTCTGTCAGGTTCGATGCGGCCAAACACCTTGCCTTCTCCCCCCCAGCAAAGACCCTTACCATGAAGGACCTTGGTCTCGAGCCCACGGAGCTCTCTCCTATCGCTACCACAGAACCCTTCCCCTTCATGTCCTACCAGGGTGTCCTCGCCCACAGACATGAGCTCTTCAGTAAACCTGTCTTGGACAACTGCCTCTTCCACACCCGTCCTGGCTCTGTCCAGCTCCGCGGCATGGCTCCCCGTTATGCCCCTTTCATCCACGAGTTCTGGCATTCTCCTGAGGTTCTCGCGATCATTAGTGAGCAAGCTGGTGTTGAGCTCGTTCCAGCCATGGACTACGAGATCAGCCACACAAATGTCCAGCTCGGCCTGGGTGGCGTTGAGGCCGTTCTCAATACCCCTATCGAGCCTCCAGAGGCTACCCCGGAGGCTATCGCCCGCGCCAAGGCTGAGAAGCCCGGGGAACGTGCTGTTACCGACCAGTCCAAGCCTATCATTGAGTGGCATAAGGACTCACATCCTTGGGTCTGTGTCGTTATGCTATCAGACGCTCGGAACATGGTGGGTGGCGAGACAGAGCTGATGAAGGGAGATGGTACCACCATCAAGGTCAGGGGTCCTACCATGGTGAGTCTACTTCCTGCGTGTATAGATCGAGTAGACTACTAATAACATAACATCAGGGTTACGCCACACTCCTTCAGGGCCGCTATATCACTCACACGGCCGCCCCCTGCGAGAACATGCCCGAGCGCATCACCATCGTTACCTCTTTCCGCCCAAAAAACCCTCTCCTCGTCGACGAGACCACGAATGCCAATGTTCGCAACAAGTCTCACCTCAGTGAGCTTTACTACCAGTGGTCAACGTACCGCCTCGACGTGATGGCTCAGCGCGCTCAAATTGCCGCCGACGCCTTGAGACAACGCTACGCCAAGAACGTGGCCGATTCAGATTCTGAGGGCAAGCCTGGTTGCTGCAGAGCTGAGACCGTCGATGTGGAAGAGGTCAAGAAGTGGGGTGAGAACATGATCAAGTACATCAACGAGACTATGTATGAGATGAGGCCTATCAGCCAGTAGAGAATGTTGCGTCTGTTGGAAGCGCGAAAAGATGCTGGTCTAAATAGTTGAACGATGTATATAGATCGTGTACATTTGACGTTGGTTGCTGTTACTTATCTATCTGCCAATCTTAATGAAGACACTTATCAATCGTATCACTCCTCGTCTCTCATGCTGCAGTCGAGTATCTAAGTTAAAGTGCCCGAGAATGGGTCTTTGGCGGTATCAAACTCATAAATAACACACTGGCCATTTATCATCAGTCTTACCTAGTCGTAAAGACGTCGGTTTATTCGCTAAAATGGCGTATCTGGACTACATATGAATGTATATGTAGGTGTTCATCATTACTTGTCTATTATGGATACTGAAGCACGTTATAACACTATAGTCAAAATCACGTCAAGATCGGTATCTTCATCCACATAGTAGAACTTCCGTCTCTTTCTCCTTCGTGTCCAAATCCGGGTTCGTCCATGTCTTCGCCAATCTTTCCCTTACCATGCGGTACAGCTTGATCTTGAACCTCCTCTCAAGGCTGAGCAACTGCGCCGTCATGAATCGTTGTTCTTCCAGCCTATGAAGTTCTCGGGCAATGATCCCAATAGGCCAGAGAACGCAGCTCTGCCAGGGCGAGTTCTCTGGGAGAAGCCTGAGTAGCTGAATGCCCCATGTGGGCAGGTTGCCCATCTTTGATTGGGTAGCGGTGTTGTCGTTACTGGAGCCGGGCGGCTTGTGAGCAGCTAGGCGCATTTGTTTCAAATAAATCAGAGTTGCGACGCGGTACAGCCCCGATATGATGTGTTCGTGCCCGAACTTGGACGTGTCTGTGAAGCTGTCGAGAGTTGCAAATAACGGCTCTGAGCTGATAAGCGGGTCTGCTACATGGAAGGCGAAATCGTTTGCGTCATGCTGCGTCTCGACGGTCGTCCCACGTACCAACGCGAAGCTGGGGAACCAGTCAAGCTTTCCATCCCACATGGCAACATCTTCCTCTGTAATAGATAGATCACCGGCACTGCAACCAGCCAAAATATTTGGGAGGCTGGTCCATCGTGCGCCTAGGAGTCGGTCCAGAAGCTGTGGCTCCTCTATAGGAAATGGATCAGTATCGAACTGCGGTTGTCTACTAACAGCCCCGTTGTTCTCGTAATAAAATCTAGACAAGGTTGGGGATTGATTTGATACAGACCGCACAAGGTCATTGTATAAGAATAGACTACATAAAAACCGTAGTGCTTTCGACCAGGGTCTTGCTGAAGCAAGGGAAAGTTGTGCGTCAGTTGAAGCCGTCTGTGCTGGCGTCTCAAGAGACATCAGGGTCACAAGCATCCTGGTAGGGAATAGATATGCGAAGAAGCGTAAATGGGGCATCGCCGCACCTTGGTCGCCTCCACTAAGCTTCTCATACAGCAGAAGCAAGACACAGTTGGCGAGAAGAGCAACAAAGTTATCTATGGCAACGCCACCATCAATAACGAAAGAAGCATTATGGAGGAGGTCGATCTGCGCTTTAAGGGGGAGCGATGACCCTTTACCATGACTGGCACCTGCAACAGCGGCCAAGAGGCCAATTGAGCCTTGGATTGCGCTTTGCCGGAGCTGGAGCATAGGTATCTCCATGGTGAAAGCTCCATCTTCCCACAGCTGCACGCCGCTTAGGGCAAGAAGAGAATCCAGGACGGCTCTGTTCTGAGTCGCCAGGGGTAAAAAGATGCTCAAGAAAGGGTTGTCGGGTGCTGAGAAGGTAGGATACGTCCGCGAAAACCGCTGGACATAGTGGTCGAGCAGCCTCCATTCCGGCTCTGCCAGTTCGAACGGCCAGTCTGAGACCCTTCGTAAGAGTGGAGCTGGAGATCGCGTTGACCATCCCGTGGGGCCTGCCGAACTTACCAATACTGGGACATCCATATTCGAGTCTGTTACGCTGGCCGTTCTCGCCTTACGTACGGGGCCTCGTCTGCTCATTCCAACTCTCCTACCATCATCTTCCCACACTAGCTTCGTGCCAGTCTCGCAGGACAAATTCAGTCTCTTGCAGTTGCCGCATGGATGACCACCATCGCATTTCTTCTTCCTAGAAGATTGGTTAGTAGGTGTTTTATGACTACATAAGAAATTGGCAGAAAGGAGAGGAGGCGAGCCTTTTTTTGCATGTCCAACATCCGTCCCTAGATCGCCGGATTGACAACGACGATGTTGACATGTTTTATTGAGTAGGTCACTAGAGCCGTAGAGCGCGGTACGAGCAGGTCGTACTAATGCTATGAAACGGCAGTGAGTAATCTGGGGTCCTGTGTATGCCTATATTGGGTGGCCTAACTGTTGGATACGAACGAGTAAGATGAATGTATCTAAGTGGACCAGAATGGGTGATGTTATTTGATCGTCGACTTGGTTTGATCAGTTTGTTCATGAGGGGCCTCACCGTTATAAGAATAATATTGCAATAAGAGGAGTGGGGCTCATTTGCAACCGCCAAGCTTGAGGTATAACTTACTGAGTCTACTAACTGAATGCAGCATAACTAACGTTGGGCGAAGAGACACTATCTGAAGTGGCAACTCACAGCGACGGACTGATGTTCCCGTTTGGGATCTTGCGTTTAGCGGCTTTGGTCTAATGAGCAAGGTCAACTATATATAGACTATCGGCTCGGCTCAATTAATAGCTGGGCAGTAACTCTCGTTCTTCAAACTTCATCACAGGAACCATGGTCTCAGAGCCCGAAGTCTACTATTTTAAACAGACTGATTTCGTACCAAACAGTCGCCTCCCTGTCCTCGTCTACAGGAATGCCCTTCCCCAGCCTCTAAATGAGGAGTCAGCTCAGGTCTTCCTAGAAAATAACCAGTGGTACAAAGGCGTGAGTCTTATTTTGTCTTTCTAAAAAGCCATGTACTACTATTTCAGTATTAATTCTTAATAGGGTACTTGGGGGGCTGTCCCACGTCATCACTTTCATCCCAACACTCATGAATGCTACGGTTCGTATTCTCATGACTAAGACTTAGACCAAACCCAGGCTCAATAAGCACTGACAACTTGAAGCCGTGATTCATGGCTCGTCAACCCTCCTCTTCGGCATCGGACCATCTGAGGACACCAAACTGGGCCAAAAGGTGCACGTCGCGTCTGGGGACGTGATCGTTATTCCGGCGGGTGTTTCGCATTGCTCTACGGACTTCCAGGACGATTACATCTACGTGGGAGTCTATCCAAAGGTAACGTCTAGCTCTCTTACAGGATGTACATATCGAGCAAAATATGGACTGAGCATGTTATATAGGACTCACCAAAGTGGAAGAACGAATACTGCCGGGATGCAGATAAGTGCGCGATTTTTCGCGACGAGGCCGAGGCCGTGGTAGTGCCAGACTGGGATCCAGTGAAGGGACATCGCGGGCCACTATACCAGATCTGGACTACATCCACGCATGAGTCCGTTCGTCTCGGTTCGACACATGAACCAACCACTTGACTTCAGCTAGGCATGGATAGGTTGTTGGTTTAATGCTGGTTCTTATGTATTTCTTGACAATCTTCTTTTGAACCTCCCTCCAATTCAAGCTCAGATGACAATCCAGGAATTCGAAGTTACTCGTTCATCACTTCACTGATCACATATAGCGTCACATATAGCTCAAAGGTTATAGATCACAAGTTGCGAGCATTGATAATGATGATTAGAATAATGTGCGTAATGACACCAAGACGTTTCCTTAGATTCACTCCTTATATCACTTTAAGAGCCTATGTATACACATGGCTTCATCCGCGGGGTACATGGGGTAGTGGGTTAGTATCTTCCTATGTCATTGCCATTGAGCTTCCGGTAGTGGGAACTTTGAGCACCCCTGCTGCCAGAAGATCGGCGGCCAGCTTCGCAAGGACGCCGTCGCACCCCTTAGCAGCCATAACGTTTACAGTGACTGGCAGTGTCTCATTCTGTCCAGTGATCGTCGACGGAACGAGGATCTCTCCTAGGGGAAAGGTGCTGTCTGGAGACTCCGCGAAACAGGAGATAAGACCTGTGAACCAGCCCAGTGGGGGGCCAGGAGACTTCAGGTAAGTGTTTCGTGGTGAGGGCGCGTCACCCACGGCACCTGGGTAGAGGATGAAGTTTGAAGTGCACTGCATCTCGTCCTCTGACCGAGTCTGGATCTTGGTGTTCCACCAATCCCCGAACAGGGTCTTATTGCGGCGAGCATCACCCAGCCAGCTGTCTGGGACTGAGTCGGACCAGTCCCAACGCGCTTTGGTGGTTGGATCAAGGAAAGGCCGATGCTTCTCGTGTGCGGCTGGTCTGATGTATTAGTGACTGCTGTTTGGCACAAAGCGAGTAAGGAAGAGGGGTGAATGCTTACCGGCGTAATCAGTGAAAAAGGGTTCGCGGACCAGGGGGATCTGTTCCTTAGAGATGAGCACCGAGTAGGTGAGATTTGTGAAGATCTCAATATCGTCAACAATCTCAGCTGGCCGGCTGTCGTTCCAGGCTTCAAACAGATCAAACTCCTTTACATTCACGTTGAGGAACTTCCCAAGACGGTAGGAAAACTCATGTAGAATACGGCCCGCGGGTGTGGTCTCATTAGGAAAACCCATGACATAGACTTCAGTCGGGTACTTGGCCATTTGGCCGACAAGCGAGGTGTAGTTACTCTTAAACATGGCACTGTTCGCCGCGTCCCATAGAGCAGGATCCCTGAGGAGGAAGCCGGCGGTATCGAGGGTCGGACTCATAGGCATTGCACCCTCTAGAGAGACAAGCCCACGCGAGGGGCGATTGCCGTAAACTCCGACAGCAGCGGCAGGCCAACGCACAGAACCTCCTGTGTCGGAACCGACCACGATATCAAGCCAGCTATATGAAGCAATACTTGCGCTTGCGCCAGCTGAGGATGAAGAGGGATCATTATATCCATCACCACGGGGGTTGAAGGGAGCATGGTAGTCGACCCAGTCCGCAGTAGGGACGGCGCCGTTAGCGAACTGGGACAGCTTCTGTGTGCCGATGATAATAGCACCAGCATCAATGAGGTTCTGAATAGCAATAGCTGTCTGGTTGGCAGATGGGTAAAGATTCCACCAGGCGCGGTTACCATTTGACTTCTTGATTCCCGCCAGGCTGAATAGGTCTTTAACCGCGAAGCGTACTCCGGCGAGGGGCTTCTCATCTGTAGGTGTAAAGTATAGACGCGAAGGGACGCCAATCGTCAACGAGGCACTGTTAGGAATCTGCGCAGAGAGAACTTGGAAGGTATCGTTGGGGGTTTGAAGCACGGATGTGGTGAAGGCACCGTTGAAGTCATCGTAGAGGCGGAACGCCTGGAAAACGTTGCCGCTGAAGACGTCCAGGAAATAAGGTCCTGGAGGGAGCGAGCACGCAGCGAGCGACAGGACCATAGACTCTATTTCAGGGTGGTATGCTACCTTTTCGTTGCTCTTCTCTTGGCCGCTGAGCAAGACCGTGGAAAGGAAAGCCGGCTGCCAAACGTCATCCTTGGCGGCCCAGCTCTGGAACAGCTGCTCCAGAGCAGTGGCGGAGAGATCGGTCTGACCAGAGACGATAGTCACTGGTGTAAGGCCGAATGCATGGGGAAGTTCTTCTGCGCTGAGAGGACCGTTATGTGCTTTACCCTGGGAGTATGGCGACACGTAATAGTAGGTGCCGTTGAGCTCAAAGGACGCTCCAGTACAAGTGAGTCGGGCACCAGCTTGGACTACCACAGGGGCAAGGAGACTAAGGATGGTGATGATTTTCATCTTAATGAAAGTACGTGAGGGTTGCGGCTGCGAGCTTGGTCAAATAGCTAATGATAAGGCGGGCATGCCTTGCCTCCACGGTAGGCCATTACCATTGCCTTTATATACTTATCTAGAGCAAAGTGGTATCGCACCAGTCTCACCTTGAGGATAGCCCATGCTTCAACTAGCGAGCCAGGCCAACGCTAGTAACCTGGCTAGCTAGTCTGTGGAGTCAAGGACTACTATGGGACTTGGAATTGTGGGATTTACTCATGCCTAAGACTTAGCCGTTAGGACTAGTACTGACTGGCACCAAGGCGGTTGCAATTACCGAACGGGGTCTAGCATTGGGATTCTGTTGGACAATTGAATATCTTTTATCCGTCCGGCTTACCAACATGCGGCTTCAAGATAATATGTCCTTCCTGTTTGGAACTAGTCTAGCGGCTCGACAGGTTTGACTGCACACTCTGATAGGAGGACCATTATATACCACTTGAGAGTCGCCAGATAAGTTCCATGTTCTCGAAGCTGACACTAGATGCTTTTTGCTTGTTATTTATGTATATATCAGGAACAATACGGAGCCTAGTCAGTAGACTGCAGTGTCTTGTGTATCTACATCTTTCCTCTTATGGATTCGAGAAAGATGGCGTAAAGTGTTATCTCAGTTCTAACATATCGTGTAACAAGTAGTCTGGCATATTACTCAACAGAATCGGAATAGTAGCATACACTCCTGACGCGATTCTATTCCCGACTCACGCAGACTACCTGATCCGAAACAAAAGATGCTTGTTGGATTCGGTCTCGACCTAGATTCGCGAAAAAATCCCTCACGACTACAGTTTGTAGAGATAGCCGATTCTCTCCTCATTGGCCTCGACGAGTCACCTATCGGTAGGCTTTAAGCTCGTAACCTCATTGAATAACAATCGGCCGAGAAATCGCCAATGAGTGGAAGCAATTCAGGCGATTGACGCGGAAGGTTGATCTATTGTGCCATTTATCATTGATGCGGCCCGACATCTCCATGCTGATTGATACTGAGAATGCTTTCTCCAGGGCGATGAGGTATTACCACATACTTAGACAGCTCAAGATTAATCGGCTGGGTACAAACGTAGCCAAACCACTTCCAATAATATACAAACAATCGATTCACTGGCCTCTATCATCTTCAAATCTCCGATGGTCAGAATAGTCACCACTCTGTTTGGCTTTCTGAGATATTGCCAAGACAAGAACATTATCATGCCCGCCATACCGCCCCACATGTCTCATCTTCTCCAGTCACTCGATACTGGATGCATAAGCCTACTAAACATGGCCTACGGGCAAAAGGTTTGAACACCTTATTCGATGGTGGATGACCTATATCTCTGAGACTGAGTTCTTTCGGGGTTTCACGCCGTGTTGCAGGCCACCATGACAAACATGTTGTTCCAGCCTTCAGAAGAGCTGGACTTGTCCGGCTTGACTGAAAAGGTGGACCTTGATGTGCACTCATGGATTCCAACGCCTGTCGAGGTGAAGGCTAGCGACTTTGCCCCGTTAGCATCAAAGTCGCCAAAGACGGCATCTAAAGCCGGCTTCCGATTTACTTATCTTGAGCGACGGACTAGACCACAAAAAAATAGCTCCTTGTCGTTTATTACAGATGTTCTACAATACCTTTGCAATGGGACTAAGGCGGCCATGTACAAGGTCGCCTCAGTAACAGCTGGGGTGGACGACATTCGACGGGCAAACGTGATACTTAATCGGCGCCGAAGGATACAAAACACGACTACGGAAATTAAGAGAAATGATAGAACAAGCAGGAAATCAACGATTTGTCAGAACGGTTGTTGATGCGTAGGAAGTGGCTGACTGTCGAAAAGTGTCAGTCAAATAGGGATGGCGCAAGCGCGGACCAAGGAGAAGACATTTCCCCAATGAGACCGATAGTTACAGAGACAAATAGACAGATCATGTATAGTTTCGCGCTAAGGAAAGTAAAACACAAGTTCCAAATGTGACCTGGTCCAATGTAGTATCAATTGGCCAATAATATTAGGACAACTACGGGCATCGGCAGGCGCACTGACAAACTCGGAAACACAGAACTCCGTAAGCCAGCATCGGTGTAAATCATTGCCTGTTATCGAAGCGTAGAAGCCATAAAGTTTAAATTATTAAAACAAAAACCGCAAATTATACCGGTAAAGCGTGAAACTTTGATGGCCAATGAGCAACTACCAGATGGTAGACAAGATATCCGAACCATCCGCGCCATTTGAAGGACATGTGAAATTAGAAATTGGCAAGGACAGGGCTAAAGACTGTATTTTCTGGCTCGATCTGAAGTTATGAGTCTGCAAAATTATATAAACATCGCCTCATTCTCCTGCTGAAGACTTCCACAGTTTTCTTGAGTACGCAAAGTTCTAAGTCAGCAATCAATATCAAATCCACCCTTATCCCCAGCCAATATGAGACCTGATCTTTATATTTTGTGGTTTGCCGCTGCATCTGTCCCTGTGTCAGGACGAACCATTCATTCTGCAGAGTCCGTATCAAATTGCCTCGCATTCTGTTCTTTTGCTGACTACAATTAGGCTTGAGTCTGGTCTCTCAGCTAGGGTTGCGCATCCTCAATCAGACCATTTTAGCCTTGAGAAGCGGCAATTTAGGCAGCATAGAGTAAGGGTCAACTTGATCGTCACCCTGGCTCAAGCAGCCGACCTTATCTTGAATGTTTTTGTACAAACCAACTCGAACGGACGTGTCTCTATTATTCCAGAGCAAGTGGATCTAGGTTGGATTCTGAGCAACCCTCAGGCAACTGGCGGCTCCAACGAGTATGCCTCTATGCTGAGTATTGTTCGACCTTGGGGAAGGGCTAGCGTCCAAATCTTCTGGAATGCGGTGACGGGGTCCTGGAATGGTGTTGTTAGTGATGGTGTCGTGAACGAGAGGGGTCAGGAGATGCAGCATTATTTAAACTGGTGCGGCTGAGTAGACTTTAGGAGGTCTTTTCAACGTTGTACATACCTTTATATACATCCCGTATATAGTAAGGTAACTACCTGCTGGGTTCGGCTTGAGTGGAACTTTCATGACAGCTTCTCGTCGTATGTTCAATATTTCGAAACTTACATGCATTAGCAAATGTAGAAGTGACCGGCCCGGGCTCACACAAAGCCGGGAGGGGGGCACAATTATAGGGCGTAGATACTACTCTAGAATAACAGATTTTCGATTGAGTCACCTGTTGTGTGCTACTTCTTTTATCCTCTCGCCACTCAGGCCGTTCCATGATCGAGGGGATGGGATCTGTAGCAGAACGGGTGAAAGCAGAACGAGACTGAGGCAGAAAGTTTTGGTCGTGATAGCAAGTGCTGTCTAACGAATGCGAAAACAAGTAGTTTACATCGCTGAAACTGGAAAAAGCTCAGGAGGCGATAACGCAACAACACGATGAACTTAACCAAGAGAAGCAAAAGGTTCTATGCTGTAAAGGAGGATGAAAAGCACCCAGCCTTAGCAGGTCACAGATTGAGAAGATGGTTTCAGCTGATAGGAGACTTGAAAGGAGCGCCAGAAATTGAGAATACGATGCCGGATGGTGCCGAGGCCATCGACATTGATGGTGGAGTTAACGACGCCGATCACATCGATAGCTCAAAGACTGCCAGGAGGCATTGGTACATTGGAGTTTACCTCAGTCAAATCTTCAGGTGCATTGGATCAAGATGTGACACTTAGGCTTAGAGAAGAGAGCCCCGAAAGATATCTTTGACAATGTTTGTATCGATGACACAAGATATCCCAAGAGATCATAGCATCAAGATTCTCACATAGTTTAAAGACGTTAGAGAAGAAGAGATATGTTATTTACTAAATAGTTTGTTGCGTTTCTGAGCCCTCGAACCAGAAATACTTGGATGCCTATAAGCAAAGTAGTTCAATGTTGGATGACGGTATGAGACTAGAAAAGGTACCCCGCCCAGCTCCCCCTGACTAGAAGCGGTAGTCATACGACAACAATCCACTCACGCGAGCTTCGTCCATCAGCAAGAGCAACCAGCCCCAGAATAACAAAATAAGGCCCAAGTCAGACTTGATTTAAGATCACACTCACCTTATTCCTCATGCCCTTTACCCCACTATCGTAAGTGACTTAGACGCCCATAGACGATCGCAAGTCTTGGATGATAGAACGGCTGCAGTTTTTAAGATTTAGAGTGAAATAAGTGTTAGATATACACTGGATGTTTAGAACGATATTTTATTCCATGTTTAAACCGAATATAAGACCTTTTTCTGTTTGTTGAATATCGCCGAGCCGTACTACGAAAGACAGGAGTTAGTCACGCGCCAAAGCTCTAGGACCTTTCTGGCAGCTCGGTTGAGCCCGTTTATGATGACTCTGGCAGCTGTGACGTCTACCTATGATGAGTTTGTCTTTATGAGAAAGGTTTCAGACTTTATATAAGTACAAAACGAAAAAAAAGTAAGATTTCATATAATACAGTATCATAAGAAAAAGTCTATTAAAAGTAAGAATTTAAAGAAAATAAATAATACTACTTTTTTATAATAGTAGTAAGTAAATTCTAAAAGTATTTTATTAATTTCATTAATTAGGTACCATGATTATCTTCAAGGTTTAAAATAGTAATTAGCAGTTACTATATCGGAGACCTGTCTCCATGACCAAGCTCCATGTGGAGAGTGGTTTGATCGACTCGTGACGGTGCCAAGAGAGTTGCGACGCTCTTTGTGCTGGCCATGGGCTGATGGA